>JAQGAB010001662.1:0-15130 GCA_034696565.1 Isotomurus graminis
ATACGTGTACTATGTCTCGTAGTCTTGGATTGGCTTTCTTTCTCACCTCTTGAATTTATTGACTTTGACATTTCATACTCGCGTATTTATCGAAACGGTAGTGTATTTATGTACCTTCAAGGTAAATACAGTATCAGATCGATAAAGCAATAGGAACTTTTGATTCAAGAAGACATTACAACATGAATGGGTCTCCCGACTGTCTAATCTTCAGCTGAATAACGAAGATGTATGACAACTACTGATCATTCAAACTTTACATATTAGCAGTAAGTATGTAGTACTGTAGTAGCATAGTGTAAATCATTTGTCACACGGGGAATTTTGCATGTATTCGAGTATGATTGACATGAGTGAATCAAATCTCAAGCAAGACAACTTTGTACTCAATGAAAGATTTCAAAAGAGCTGTCATAAAACGGACTTGCAAGAGCTTTATTTGATACATATACGCAATATGTGTGAATTCCTCAGCACCATGGAATTACGTTTAGAGTGCGTGGAACATTGTTTTTCTCTTGAAGTTAGGAATAGAATTATTAGACGAGGAAAGCGTATTATCATCTAAACAAAAAATACCTGAATTAGTATACTCGAGAATAGTTTTGCCTGGAGAGCAGTGAACACAAGTGTGTATCAACCCATCCATCTATTTTTTTTAACTTGGGAAGATTCATTCCTCAGGTAATCATAAAGTCCACTTCCCTTCTTTAGCGTCATATTTAATACTGGGATAATGTTATACCTTTACACGTACATTATTAGTGTACATTTACTATATTACATGTTACATTTATACTGTTAAATTAGTTTGGATCGTATTTAACAACAAATACACTCCGCTCTGGTGAATCCAACTTGAGTGTCTTGTCAGAGACAAAGTTCTCGATTTTTTCCTCAACGAAACCCTCCTCATCTTTCTCTCTTGCTTAAATTATTAAGTTCATTCTTGTGTTGTGATTTCAAGAAACCATTATCTCCTGGTATTTTGCTACATTTGTTGTGTTGAAAGAATCGAACTGTTTACTGCACTGAATACTGTTATGGGAGTCTTGGTTCTTTCAGTTGAAATATTGTCTTGAGCGTGTAGTTCCTCAGAAATACTAAATGTTCTTGAGCGTACTGGGAAAAATTGTAGGCAGTCGAGGATGTGTGTGGTTCATGTCTTTTTATTGATCAGATAAGAAGCAATTTTTACACAGTATCACTTCAAAGATTTACTTTCCTACGTATTATTACGCACAAGTGTCTATTCCTGTAAGTAAACCTTATCAAAACAATGTGAAAAATACCGTGAAATTGACAAAATATGCTTTAATCTAGTTACGACTTGTAAAGATTCTAGTGATGCAATATTGTCAGGATGAACTGGTTTGTTCACTACCTTTTATGCGCCATTGGAGTAAAATTTTTTAGCATTCTATTACAATAAATGATTCAAGAGTCAACAGTACAATGGCAACTAGATTTGTCATAAGTACGCACATCAGTTGAATTAAATATTTTTCGATATGTATTATGTGGATTTGCTTGTGATTAAATTGAGTTACCCTTGTCAAGTTGCCTTGATTAATATAAAAGTGGAGAGTACACATGCAAGCAATTTTATTTTGCGTAGATGAAAAATGCTCTCTTATGCGTAGGGTTGGTAGGGACTAATTCACCAGTGGCCATTTAACGTGCAACAAAGTAAGACACAAGAGATACAAAGTACTCTTTTATTGTTTAAAGTATATCGAGGAGGAAACTAATTGCATATGATTCTACTTTAGTTCGAGTATATTTACAATTTAAGACAAAAACTACTTTTCTGGTTCAGCTGTGCGAAATGAGATTGAAAATAGGAAGAGTAAGTATGGTTAGAGTACAATGGTCTATACGACAACCCAATTACATTCTCAACGTTTTGAAGTAAACAGAATGATAATATCTTACATCGCTCGCAAATCATTATCAAACCACCTCAAAGTGGCCAAAGCAGTGAGGAGAATGATATTATTAAATACGAGAATTACACAACGTATCCCATAGTCTATTACTTCGTGGAATCAGGTAATTATTAGTCGAGTAGAGTCAACATCTGAGTTCCCTTCATGGAAATTGGTACCTTAATGTATCTAATAGAAAATTGAATCAACCAGACCATCAAGGTGATTTTGGGAAATGAGACGAATTTAATTGGTTCTGAAAAAAGGACTCTCTGCTGATCTGATTCATGAAGGAAGGGCAAAAAAGATGCTTATTAAAGGAAGCTGTGAACTGTAGGGTAACATGTTTTGATGATGATACTCTTCGTAATGTATATTTATACAAGACATTAGAAACGACTATATACTGTTGTTCATGCAACACAAGAGGTTGTAAATTTAAGCAAAGAGATCTGCAAGCAGTCGTACACTCTCATAATATGTTTGTAAGAAAGCACTGTGCAGGAATTTGATTTGCCAAATAAGTAAGTACAAAACAAGAAATTGAGTGACGTGAGTCTTTTTTGCTCTCAATAAAATAAAACCTGCATCCATTAGGAATTTTGAGTGAAACTTAGTTTCAATGTGGATGTGTAATAAGACGTAGTGAAAAGTGGAGTGTGAGTTAGTAGCATGGCCACAAAATGAGTAGATTGACTAAGAGCATGAGAAAATGTTTCAGAGATCCATTATAGACCAGAGACCGTTTCTCTCTCTCTCTCTGATGATAATATCGGTCTGTCTTGAAAGAACAGCCGTTATTAGTAGTAGCAACAAATTCAAGTCCCAGGTTCTCTACATTATCATTCAGAGATGGTTTTAGCATATGTAATTTTGACTTAATATCATGTCTATCTTCAATTTGTACCGTGTTCACTGTTGGCTAGGAGACCGCATCCTTTCTCTATAGACATTCTTACTCTTTGCAAATACCTTTTGTGTCCACTTTTATGTGATTCTATATCGCTTGCTCAGCTTTGGATGTGCATTTTAATTGGTAGTAATGAAGTCACATACTCATCACCAGGTTTTTCTAGGATCTTATGACGCAGAACAAAACTCTGTAATACTCTGTATGGATCCTTTTGCTTTTAAAATCAATAAATAAATTCCTAATTAAGAATATTCCTCATACTCGTCTGCATTGATAGGGAGAGGTGAACTGACTACTGCTACCTATTAATGTAAAACAACCGCAGGGAAGAAACTTAATCTTCACACTAAGGCGACATCAAAATTCCCAACATAAACGGAATAGTCGGAATCCAGTTCATCTCAATTAATTCTGCAAGAATACCTTTGTATATGTGTGTGTTAAGGACGAAGATGTTATCTACAGAAGATATACAGCTTATTTTGATCATGCGACACGACTCATTTTCGGTGTATTCCATTCTCGTCTTTAGTAGAGGAGCTATATATCAGGAAAGCAGTGGGTATTGGTGAATTTGGGGAATAAGGAGCTGCTGCTCCTTGTGGTCCCTTGCCTACCTGTTGTTGAATTTGGTCTCACACAGGTATTTGAGTCATTATGCAAAATCTTCACCTCCAACTTGCTAATCTCGATGATGATAGTGGTAGGGAGAAAAACATCCACTTTTATAGTAACCTTTTGAGAAGTATATTTGGAAAAGGTGTGCGTAGTGTGTGAGTGGATTTCAGTATTCAGTGAGAAGTTGAACTGACCATCATTCTATACAGAGAGTGAGGAGTCAGATACAAATCTCAAAGGTACCTCAAGAGGCTGTATAAATTCTGCAAGTACAATTCACTCAACGCTATATACACAGACAGAGAGAGACTTAAACACAGACTCTCATGAGTGATGGTTGTGTTTGCGTGATGCACAAATAATACTTCGTACACTTCTAAAGATCATTTAGCTCTTTCTCAGCTCTCAGGGTGCACAATAGAGAGAACATTTTTTCACGTACTTCTATCTTTCTCTCCACTTTTTACTCATTTTGGTGTTTCTACTCGTCTAATACAATACCGTGTTAAATTTAAACCTGACTACCTACTACACACATCGACTATTTTTAAAGATTTGTGAACTCGTTAAAAGTGCTTCCTTCTCCCTGAGTGTCAGATCAACCCTGTCACTTTTTACTCAACCATTTTAATTCAATGTCTCAATTTGTGGTCTCTTATTGAAAGTAAACCGATACATTTTCTATTTATTACTTCTTACATAAGAAATCCCGATACAATCGGAAGTTCAAAAGTCTCTGGAAGATTTCAGTGGACAAGTGAGAGTGAAAAGTGGGTTGTTGCTGCTACCCCATGTGGTACGTCAGTGAGATACAATTAACAGAGAAAGTTTAGCCTGAAGCTTTCCTACTTCTGGATTACTAAATGGTGAAACAATTGTGGAGAAATTGGTGATCTTGAAAGGTACAACTTATTAAAAATAGAAATACCATGATATATGACAGGGACAAGGTGTAAGTGAACAATTGAATCTACTGCATTTATGAAAAAGTCCTGAGGTGGTCCAAGTGGCAGGTTAAACCAGATGCACACTGTGTTAACTCCGCAGGGAGCATTTTGTTTCTAAACTACCCAATGGGATCCCTTTACCACAAACATTATTCTGTTTGAAAGATGTCAATTGTTCCTTCAAGTGAAACAATTACTTTGGTTAATTTGTCACGTGATGTGTAATTTGGTATATCCGCGTTTGATTGACGTGTGACGAGGTCTGCAGGAATCTAGAATTGGATCTGCATTACATTTCCTTGACATTGGCTTACTTTCTATGAAATATGCAGCAAGTTGGGTTTTTACAATTGGTGAATAATCTGTCTGTCTTTTTCCACGGTGTGTAATTTATTGCTCTCGTAGACGTTTGCAAGTCTTTCAGTGTCTACGTGTAGTATTTCTGGCTCTAGTCTACCGTATATTGTTCAATACTGATCTGTATAACCTGACAATACAACAGGTTCCCATGTTTTAATCATTCAGAACAACCTTTTCTACATGTATCTTTACACACACACACAAAGCCAGACAGCAAACTTTTTCATGCATGTTTAGAATTTGGGGTAAGGAAAGAATAATTAAAGTAGTAGTTCCGTTTCTTAGAACCCAGCTGAGTGAGTCAACTTTTATAAGTTTCAACAGGCGTCTTGTAGAACAGGAGGTAGCTTTTTGATGATGCATAAGGATACGACTTTTACCAGCTACGGCTATGCGTACATCAAATTATTGAGAAAATCCACCTGTATAGTCACCAGTTAAGTTACTTTATGGTTAATCACTAACGTTGAGAGTTGTATGCTAAAAATATTTTGTTTCGAAATCCTCCTTGGGTTACTTATATAAAAACATCCTGTTATATAATAATGACTTGAGAATCAAAATCCACTTAAAGCGGGTGTGAATGGATAACCTGCATTTCCATTACGTTAGATTATTTTTATGGTAACCTCCTGCTGTAGGTTTCCTTGATGATGACTGGATAGTACGGAGCCTTGATGAAGACTTTCAGTTTTGAATGTCAAAGGCATTTTTATATGAATGAGGTGTGCACACTTTGCTTTTGAATTTACTTGTTTATCTCCAAAAGTGTGAGAAAATCAATACATAAAATTCCCTAGCGTAATATAGACCTAGTTGATGGACGTCAGTCGTCAGGAACGAATATCTACGTACCTAAAACTATAAAAACCTCAGAACTAAATATCACTACCGGTTTGTGGAAATAATTGCTAGTAAATGGGCATAATTAAACGCAAATCGTTTACAAACAAAATACACTTAAGCTAATACAAAATGCCTTCTTATGAAAGATTGGCACACTGAACTATTTGGGGAATTTTCACACGCAAAATTTCATGGATAGTATTGGCATGTAGAATCACTTCCCTTGAAAAATATATTCCTCCACTCACAGAATCAAGTAAATTTATTTGTCCTCATTAAACAGTAATAACCTTTTTGAAAACGAATGTTTCTTGAGGGGCGATAAATTAGACTTAAATATTCATTAGATTTGTGTAGTCCTGCAAGAAGTTATGTGTCCCTTCAAGCAATTTCTTGCATCTTTGGTGGTGTGCTGCTGCTGGAGACTGGAGATAAAAGAAGTGCAAGAAAATAGCTCTGTGCTAGAGACATATTCTATTAAGTATGCCTATGTGCTAGTTTGAATAGAGGGAATGTGTAGTTTTTAGATACAAAGTAATGTGTCTTCTAAATCTTAGAGGTCATGCACTTGTGGTGTGCAGGCCAGATGCGGTCATTTCTAGAAACAGGTTTCTGCCACAAGTCTTTCTTCGATAATCCACTACCAAATTCTGCTGGTCGTATGAGTATCAATAATACTCTCCCCGTGTACATCCTCAGTCTTTCCACATGAGACTCCCACGTCCACTTGCTGTCTTATATATCCTCTTTCTGCATCACGAAAGTGATTCATCTCTCGACTTGTAGGGCTAATAATAACCACCCATAAAAATTAGATTATGTAGCGTCTTATCCTCTCGACCAAGAGAGTTTTATCAAGGTGAAACTGTGATTCATGATTTGGGATTTCCGAGAATCCCTCTTACGCTTGTGGATGGGAAATTGTTGTTGATATCCTGACTTAAATGTATGTGCACCTGCTGTACTTGTACTTAATACACACACGACTTGTCTTTTCAAGGAATCTTTTTGTATTTTGTTCGCAGGCCCAATTTGCATTAAGGTTTCCAATGAAATGGATTAGGTAATTATAGGCGGAAGGAGTACATCATGATGAAAAATGTAGGCGAGTGAAAGAAGTATTTTGGGGAGGTATTTAATATAAGTTACCTGAGGAATATGTAGAGATGAACATTTATATGTGAGCATAGATATTGAAAGACGATTAGCTTACAATTGGCTGCAGGAGTGAGACTAGTAGAAGAATAAAAACGCGAGTTTTATAGGGTATTGTTAGAGCTGAGCCTCTCCTAAACGATGTATGACTTAAGTAGTTCCATTATTACGAAACTATGAATTAAGAATGTGGAGAGTATGTCCATATGCATGTGAGGTAGGTGACAGAAAACAGGTTTGCTGGTCTGCAGTCCCTGCAGAGCATATAAAAAATGCAGAGGAATTCACGATATAAAAATTGCTGAAATTAGAGTCCGGAAACTTGAGCGTGTTGTGATACGAGGTGAGTGCATAAGGGGTTGGCATCATCACACGACATAGTAGTCTCCAAGTGAGAAGGTATTACATATACCTTTGACCTTAGCTGGAGTTTTAAGACTGGACACAATAAAAGTTGTAACAAAAAGAAGTCTTTCGGGGGATGGAAAGCAACCATTGGCACGGCTCTATACTACGGAGCTCAGCTATTATTATTATTAAAATCTTAGACTAGGATGCTACAGTACCTTGCTATATTTATCATCATCTCATACTTCCACTCATCCCATCTGTTCTTATGAGAAAATCCCTGCCATTTGTGGAGAAATTTGACAGTGGCGATAATCTAATGGAAGCGAAAAAGTTGTCTGTGCTACTTTTTTTGGACTTTGCGTCATATTACTCGAATACAATTGTCGGTGGTATGTATGTACGGGGTCCCACGTGTAAGGCCCACGTATCCTCGTACAATAATGAATTCACCTTAAGCATAAAAGGGCAATTTGCCTTCTCACCGAGCTCTCTCATCTTCTCAGGTCTCTCTAGATTAAACTTCAGACTCAATCCTTCACTCGCACCTTCACCTCCGATATGTCTCTCCTTCCTCACGATTACTAAAAGCACGCGTTGTCTCTTTGCAGGGTACCCCACCTAAAGTGCCCCTTCACCCTTCAACATGAAAACACTCCCTTCAAGTCTCTCCCCCCAGTTCTGTGTTTCTGGACAAACAGTGATCCACAAGTGTCTTCGCGGAGTTACTTCAGCCCAGCATTACAACTGGTCTCCTACTTTGACACACCACCACCGGAAGTAAAACTGTGTGTGCATGAATGAGTGAGAGTAATTCCCTTAAGAAGACTACTTTCTCCGTGATCCTGTGATGCCATGATGGTTCTACGACATGCAGGTCCTCCCTCAGCCACGGTTGTGAGTCATGAGGAAATGGCTCATCAAGACGAGGATCGACCTACAATTCCCATTGACCTCAGCAACAAACACTCATCTTCTCCAGAGAGTCACTTGTCCAACAAGGGTCATCCATTCCTCTCCATACTTCCAACTACCATCAGACCCTTGCTTTCTCCAAGGACTCCTCTCACCTACAACAACAATAATAGCAATCTCAGCAATAACAATAACGTGAGCAAGTGCAACTCCCCTCGTTCCGGAGAAAGTTCCCCTCGAATCGTCTTGGAGGGGAATGGAGGAAGGAACAAACGGAAGCACGGAGTCTACGCCGAGTCTCCCAGTGAGTTGAGGTGGAGTGGTGGGGGTCTGAGTGCAGAAGATGTCAACTCCTCCCCGGATTCGGGACTCCATCGGGATTCACCCGGGGAAGATGAGGATGGTACTTTTGGAAAAGACCTCACTCCTCCTGCTGCTTCCATTCGTAAGCAGCCCCACAGCCTCATCCCTCTCTCAATCATTAAGGCTCGCTACTCACACAAACTCCGAACGGATGACCAGGAGATGAATGAAGATGAGGGAGGGATCTCCTCGGGAAGGAGACCGAAAGATCAAGTGCTCACTAAGAGAGCAAGACTTGAAGAGATGGTCACGCATATTAAGTCTTCGAAGGATAATAGATCGAGAAGGAATTCAGGGGATGATGATACGTCTTCTGGGGGACATGATGTTAATTCAAGTGACGAGGTTGCGGAAGATGGACCTACGGATTTAAGAAGCAATTCTTCTTTAAGACAACGTCTCATTTCCTCAAAGACATGTGCCAATAATGGGTCAGTGTTAAACTTGAAAAGGGGTGAGTTGAATGTTGACGAAGATGTGACGATTAATGAGGAGCCTTGCAATCTAGTCTGTCCTAAGAGTAATCATAATAATAACAACCGTTCGGGGAGTCGGACAGAAGACGCTCATTTAGAGGCTTGGAAGAATGCCAACAAATCTTCGGGTAACAAACCAAACTTGCCATTCTCGCCGGTGGAAGCTGCGAAGGTGTTGGGAATGGAACCGGATGCGTACCAGCAACAAATGATGCAATTTCAACTTCAGTCTGCTGCCATGTTAGGTGACCCTAGTGGACTGTTGAAGGCTATGGGGCCTTATCCTCCGCTTGTGTACTTGGGCTACTACTCCCAACTTCTACATAGTTTTCAGGCTCAGGAAATTCTCAGACAATATGCCATGCAGTCAAATCCGGCCAATCCTGGGGACAAGGTGAGATAACTCTACTTTCTGTTCATTCTTAAAGTAAAACCTTCCTAAACTAATGGCAAATATCCTTTACCAGTTTAGTCCGTCAACAAATCAGTCATCTCATTTCGGTAGTCAGTAGTATTAATTTTTGCGTATTATTTGCTGCTTGCAGAGTCCCAGAACCTTCAGTTCCACCGGTTACAATTGCCAGTCACCATTGTCCCCAGCATCTCTAAGTGAAGGGCCGGCAGGGGTAGACTCTGATGGCTCAGTAGTGGGGCAGAGTACCTCAGGAAGTGCCAACAATGGGAAACGAGCCCCTCGCGCAATGACAGGGAGACACGTGCGAACTGGAACTGGAGCATCCCCATCAACGCTTCAAACTTTGAGACAAAAGATTGAAGAACGCCAACGAATAAAAGCTCAACAGGCTCAAAACGATCTGCTCAACCAGCCAAACTCCAAGATAAAAAGTAACAAGTATTTGAAAAAGCCTAGTAGTAAGAAGTAGGTAGGTATATAGGAAGCGCAGATGGTAACAGAAGCCAGTTAATACGATCCTTGTTCATTAAGTAGTAGTGCATAGTTTAGTAATTGGTTCGTAAGGAGAAATGGGAAATGCTGAATCATCGTCGTCATGCCTTAAACTGTATGAAATTCAATTACTCTCATCAGTCTTATAGTCTTGGATCATGTATAATGAGTTCTAAATCTTAGTCGTCTTTAGAGAAAGAAAGCTCAGTCGGACTACAGGTAGCCTCCACATTGATTGTGCTATTTATTGCAACAGAAGTATCTGGAATGGAAGAGAAAGTGTACAGAGGAAAGGAATAGGGGCCTCTCGGGGCACAATGATATTTAGCTGTAAGAGGGTTCGCAGTAGTAGTGAGTCTTAAGTAAGGAGGTAAGGAAGCAGTGTAGGGAGAATGTTTGCTATTTAGAACGCTTGAGGAAGAACTTTCATCTGTCCTTCCGACTTTTACTCAAATACATGAATGCTTAAAGGTGTGTGGTTAGACGGAGGCTTCTAAGAAAAGCAATGATCAAAGGAAAAGAGCCCATTACACAAAATGTAGACTGGAATTCAGGTACAATACACACATAGGTCTGTGCAGCAGTTCTCTGAAATGTATACACATAAACCAAATTTCTAATTCAGTTAACATAGAATCATAATTTAAAAGGGTTTTCCCTACGTTAGAATGAATGAAGAGAGATCTGTAACTTAAATCTTTTGGGACTTTGGTGTCCATTGAGTATGTGAAAGTGAAATGAGAGAAAGTACTTTTTACGTACTGCAGCACAGAATAATAAACATGTTCCTTCCTTCCGTGGGTTTTGTTATAGAAATTCAAAATTTTTAAACTGTAGAAAGCAATTTGAAATAATTTGTTTGATTTTAAACTGACTGATGAATGCACTTATTCAAACCCACAATAATACGAAACATAAATGATATTTACATCAATAGGCGACGGTTTGGGAATCGAGAATCATTGTGTATTTCCGTATATTTTTTTTAATCGATTCCCACACTCCAGTAAGAGAGACCTGTCTTGCTGTTGGAAAATGTCTAACATGCACAACAGATTGTTCAACAAGTCAGTATTGAAGCATTTATAAGTATACCTTAAACGCAACACATTTTCTCCTATGTTGTTCCATACCCATATAACATTTTTATATTGTATATTAAATTACTTATTTAATATCATTTAAAGACACATATCTTACAACCCGTTATATATTATATTACATATAAACTTATATATTTGTAATTATCCTAGACAACGGCTGTTAATTTTGTTGTTTAAGTACACTGGCAGTTATTCGTGTGGTTTTGAGTTTTCTAGACGAGTTGTTCTTTTATGTAATTTAAATTAATTCTAAGTTTGCATCAGAATTTTGTTGTATTGTGTATTTCAATAGAAAATGTGTAGCGGTACTCAAGTCTCAACCTAGTTATCTCGTGAATGGCCATATTTCTCCATTAATTCACTCTCAATTTCTTACGTACTTATTCAATACTGAATAATATGTAACATTACAAAGAAGATATCAACGATTAAAAAGTCATTCTATAGAAACAAATTTACTGGGTATATTTTTGCTTTTTTCATTCATTTCATCGATGAAGGACCACCTGCATATGGTAATATAGTTATGAACTAGAATTGCTAGATTTTATTAACTTCTTGAGACAAAAAGTAGTAGCTGTACTGTGAGTTTCGATAGGTTCTCTGCAACGTGTAACGTAATTATTGATAGCATTCGCAGATTGATGTATAGCTTTGGGTGCAAAGGTGAATTATAGTGCTAAAAAACAACTTCTGCGATAATTTCATTTGAATGCTATGTTTTCTCATATACTTACGACGGCTTGTAAATTTGTTCAAACAAGTAACAAGTATTTCTTTATGCCTACTCATGAAGGACTGTTTTGGCAAGGATTTCGCTAATGAGCTGTTGTTCTTTTAGACTGCATCTCTGTTCGAATACAGAACGATATTTCACAAGACTATATATATGAGATCGATACTCTACACAGAAGTATTTATACGAGTGCCCAAACCACCACATAGTTTATTACAAGGTAGAAGTAAAATGTTTATTTGTTGAAAGTGGAGCCCGGACGAATGGCAGTATTTTGCTTAAATAATGTGCTCGAAGAAGGATTAATTTATGGCCAGGGTGGTGAGAAGTACGTGGAAGAACTAGCCTAGAAAAAGAAGTATCATGTTGGAATGCAGAATTAGTGCACACGGGTTTAAGGAGATTGGGAAAGAGACGTTGGAAGGTAAAAAGGACGATGATGAGGGCCATCGACCAGGTAAATGAAGGAGGATCTGAAAAGATGAAAGTACACATGACTTTTTATGCTCCGTATTCTCGTGTTGTTCCATTGCGAGAGAGTTAAATGCAGAAAAAATTGTAAGTTGTTGTAATATACAGTACATGTAATATATTTTCAGGTTCCGGGATATATTATCATCCTGACGGCACCATGAAATGAGTCTAGTAAAAAACTTTGAGCTAAGATCTAATGCGAATGATAAAAATAAAAAGCGAAATCCGTCTCTCGTGGGATTACTGGAAGTTAAATAAAACTCTGAGGCAGGTAGACACGTAGTGATGCAACAAGTGTGAGTGGTTGTTGGTCGGTGGTGGAATGTAAAACAGGAAAGGAGTTCTACAATGAACGCGAATTAAAGACGAAGAGCATAAAATCTAACAACTAGTTTTGTGGTATTTCATTTCTGATTATTATATTAAGTAGGCCTATGGGCAAAAGTGCAAAGCCCTGGCCCCGGCTTGACCACCTTACCTTACTTTTTTACTTCATCTTCTTCTTCCTCTTCTAAATTTATTACGTATTCTTTGTATCTCTTTCCTTCTCTATGTACAATTAGCCTACACTCGAATTCCTCTCGAGACTAGTTTTTATTCTCCTGGCAGAATTTTGGGAACACTCTCAGTAGTATTCATCTTCTGTTTCTAAATGTAATTCTCGGATTTTCTGCTTAACTGGTCGCTGCGTGGTGGTTCATAATTACAATCAGCTTATCAGCATTTAGGGTTTCTTGGGAGGTGTAAAAATACTTTAGCTACATTGATGCATTAATACTACAGATTAAGACAGGAAGAGTTGTTCTGATGAGAGGCTAACTTGTAAAGGGTTTGGGATAAAAGCACAGCATAATTACGGTTCATAGGAAGATTAGCAGAAGTGTGGGATTAGCAACTCAGAAAGTGATGGCTGGGATATCCTGACGCGAGAGTTCCGATTTCCTGGTAATAAATATGGAGAGATGCATGAGAGTTTAAGAAAGCCGAAGGGGTCTTTGGGTTTGTGTACTTGAAGTTCAATAAGTTAAAGATTTGAGTCTGGGTTCGCCTTCCTGGTGGAAGAACCCACCCACAGATCTTATATTTGGCCAGATGCGGCAATCATGAGGCGAACTTGATTCCATTAGAAAGGAGAGTCATTTTTTACATTTCACTACAGAAAGTTGCACTGCAGGATAGACAGGTATTGAATTCAAGTTTTCCACATGCGTTCCTTTTCGTGAGTATAAAAATACGGAATTCTACACACATGGTACGCACCTTTATATGGAGATAATGCGTGCAGTTATGTAACATCACTTGACTTGCAGAATAGCCAGCATCATTTTACCTTTCAGACATTTTCATTCCAGTAATTTTCTCAGGATCGTATCGAAAGCTTCTTTCTCATTAGCTATGCAGTCTATGTTGTAACACTTGTAACCAGAAAGTTGGGATCAGTGAACGCAGCAGCTAGAGAAATATCCTTAACGCACTTTTTACACGTTCTCCTCGAAAGGCCTCAGTTGCTAAAATTAATTGCGTGCATGGCTAAAATTTGGAACTAGTCTTGAGGAACAAGTTTTTGTCGTTATTTTTGAAGTTAATAAATGTAGAGTAGAATATAACGAAGTTTTCCATAAGATCGAAAGCCTGTTTGCTCTCACAGAAATACGTGTTTCGCTAGGTACCATTTTAGTCTTAAATATTCCTTTGTAGAAAATGAGCAACGATAAGGATACTGCAATTAGTCTAATACTATGTGTATACCTATATATATGTTCATCCCTATTTAATCCATGCAGCATCTCAGACTGGAGTAAAAACTGGTCTTTGTTTCCGATATACTGATAGCAAAGTCGTAATATACGCACGTCTAAAAACAACAACTGCCGGATAAGAAACCACTGCTGCATACATTCACAATCAAGTCTCTAATCGGTAATTCCATTTCATAAACACAAATAAAGAGTTGAACTTCATGTTCTCCTCATCTCCAAGTTCAAGGGCAGATTCTCCAACAAGGGCCTGGTTTTTTTCGTCCAAGAATAGTGTGGGCATAACCATTTACTTCGTCTTAAGTGAATATATTTATTCCAAATGTTGAATTAAAACATCGATTTCAATACCATTTGCAGGTTACAACTTCCATACTTCAATTATTATAACAATGTCACATATACACACACCTCTATTAGTTGATGATGTTTATTTATTCTAAGTAAGTGTACAGACTCATTATTATTAGGTTCAGGTCATCCAATACAAAATGATTCCCTCTGGGCCTTTTGAAACACTCACATGCATACGAGGAATTGCGTGCGTCACAGCAACAATGAAAATGCTGTAAAACGGTTCTCAAGAAGCAGAGGATTCATGCGAATGATATTTATAATAATAGAACAACCACTTTACAGCCTTTTGAACAGAACATCCCTCAAAGTTATATCACCATAAACACATTCTGGGGATTTAGTTCTTCACAAAGTGTAAAATACTTCTGCTTGAAACTTGTTTACCTTGACTATAAATTTCGCTTGGAGCGTAAAAAGAGCAACAACACCAACGATCAACTACTATTGGAACCCACGATCTCGAAAGTTTATTTGGTTTCCATTTATTTCAGATTTTCGCATATTCATCATTCCCACTGTTATCTTTAAGTACTAAGATATCTGGTTTAATTATTTCCGCAGTCCTTCCTTTTTATTTTTTTATTCGGTAGGGATGTATAATATTATATATTAAAGCTTTTATGCAACATGGAATTATTCTACTACAAACTGTTAAATAATTTGTTGAGCTTTCAAAAGTTCATATTTGATTTATAGGATTATTCAGGGTAATCTTTAAGATTTATTACCTGAAAACTCGGCCTGTGTCTTAATCTCTATGCGTTACATGAATATATTTTTTTAAACTTTCATTCATCGGAGAAATGGATGTGTGCGTATGGATTCCTAGAATCTTGCGTATTTTCGAGTATTTTCATAATAATTTCCCATTTACGTAGTTTTGCGAAGTTACGATGAACACTAGTTTCAACGAATGTACTAACAATA
>JAQGAB010001663.1:0-15124 GCA_034696565.1 Isotomurus graminis
AGAACAATTACATGTAGGTGGATTACCTTTCCATTTATGTGTTATCATACTATGTAAATCACTGACTATGCAGTTTCACTCCTATTTATATTCGGACTCTACGAACAATCTTAGCTATGTAAATTTTACTACAACCCTTCATACCTATGGATTAGTTACTACGTAGTAGCATGGAATCGATTAGAACAGTTAACATGGGAGCTTATGGAGGTTTGTTCTAATCGAGCTGGCCCACCCTGTATATGATATGAAGTTGATATAATCTTTGTTTGGGGAAACTCCCAAATTTTAAGGAGACCTTCGACTTTATTCGTATAGTCCCAAAATATGGCACAGCACCAACCAGACATTTCATAACCTGATATTCACTTTTTCAGTACAAAAAGTTCTAGTCTTATGTGATCTCTTGTTAAGTCTCGTTTGACAACTTTATAACTATTAGTAATAGCAATTAAATATCTTGGATCCACCCATCTCTCCACGTCCACAAATACCCACTTGACCTTCTTCTGATAGTTTGCACAATACACAATAAGGTAGGCAAATTGAGACAATGGCCTGTATTTAGTCTGTGGAGTCCAATTGAAATTTCAAGCGATGTTAGTTTGTGTGTTTACATTTGTTAGTCATAATTAGGAAAAATTGTACATATTAGGTGAAAGTAATACTGCGTTTTGTCAGAATTAGTAAACTGTTTAAAAGAACCTTTGCCAAGAACATTATGAATTTATTAATGATAAAGCTACTGCTATAAACAAACAAAATAATTTTGCTGTCAGTATGAAGTTTCGTCGCTTAAAAAGCCCACGCCTCACTTTGCTTCGAATCTTACAGTTTATAAAGTTTTAATCCTTTTCTTGCTTTATTTTATTCAAATATTCTGTAATTCCCTGAGTCTACTTTCAATTTTACAAGCTAATTGGTAAATCTCTTTTCCTTCTGTAAAACGTTCCTGATCGTCGTAATTAATAGCGAGATTACGTAACGATCTCACAACATCAAAATGCTCTTCTCCAAGAACTGTCCTTCGTATTTCTAAAGATCTCTTGTAAAGCGGTTCCGCATTCTTGAACTTTCCTTGTGCTGAATATATTCTTCCGAGATCATTAAGCGAATCTGCAATTTTAGGATGTTCATCTCCGAAAGCTTTGTGTCGTATCTCCAAAGCTCTTTTATGCAGGAATTCGGCATCCGTGTAGCGTTTCTGAATCAGATACAGGTTAGCCAGATTACTCATTGAGTTCGCCGTCTCAGGGTGGTCTTCGCCAAGTACATTTCTCCTAATTTCCAACGCTTCCTTGTACAGGGGTTCTGCCTTCTCGTACTTCCAGCTGGGTACATAACTATTAGCGAAACCCTCCAAGGACGTTGCCACGTCAGGATGATTACTTCCCAATTTAGCTCTTCTAATATCCAAAGCTTTTTGATGCAGACTCCAAGCTTTCCCACCTTCCCCTCTTGAACGACAAATCTTAGCGAGACAAAAGATCACGTCTGCAACCAACGGATGATCTTTTTCTAAAGCTTTCTGTCTAATTTCCAAGGCCCTTTCGTAAAATGATTCCGAATCTCCAGTTCTTTTTATCTCAATATACATGTTTGCCAGGGTTATTAGCGAATCAGCAACTTCAAGATGATCACTCCCAAGTTCTTTTGTTTTAATTTCTAATGCTCGTTTGTACAAAGCTTCAAAGTCCTGGGGTGGCACTTGATTTTCAAATAGCGACCTGATGTCCCGAAGTGGAGGAGTTTCCTATTAATTTAAATCTGTATTTAGACTTCTATGGTGGATTTGCATAATATCAAATAATGTAATCTTACCGAAGGTTTCTCTACTGAAAGTTTCCTATCGGTGGTAGATCGGTTTTTCAAGCTTCTTTCGTGGTTGTCTGATTTAACGTTGCTCCTGTAGATGGATGCCAGGAGCTCCAACAGCTTAGATACTTCGAGACTATTCTTCCCAGTAGCCTTCTCTACGTCTTCAATAGCCTTTTCACATAATGCTGCTGCAACTTCGTAACGTCCTTCCGCAATGAATTGATGAACTAGGCTCATTAATGTGTATTTCTTTTCATGAACTTCAGTTGGTATGACGGAGGTGGTGTTCGGTAGACTTTGAGAAATCGCTTTGTCTTGGAAAGCTTAATGGGACGTTCAAGATGTATTAGCTATTACACATGTTGTGTTATATACATTATGTGAGAGGTGAGACGGGGAACGCGAGACGAAGGAGGCAGCCGGGAGTTTGGAACAGAGATGATGTGGCAGATCCACATCATCCCTGTGATTGTGTTATGTGGAGTGAAGAGAGTCGCAAGGGTGTCCTGTCCTGTCGTGTCCTTTGTCGTCGTTGTTGTTGCCGTTGTCGCCGTGAATAAACAGGGGTCTCCCCCCACTTAGTGTGTCGCAAGTGTTGTGTCCCGTGTGTGTGTCATTCGTCATTGTCGTCATTCGTCGTCGCCGTCATCGTCGCGAGAGTTATATTCCGATGTAGCAGAAACCGTAGCTGTTTCTTGAAACAAAATCTTTAGGCATTTAATATTGCCACATGCCCTCAGCACATTCTTGAGCTTTGAAAACTGCACATTATCCCACTTTCGAGATATATTCGAATATAAATTCACAGCCCGTTTGGAATTTGAAATGCCAAGGTTATTCTGAGTATAAACAAATCGTATGGAGTGTGTAATGTGAATCTCAAATGCTGTTTTGAATGTTAAAGGACTTACGAGCTCGTCCTTTTCACACCTTGTGATCAAATCTGCTTGGAATAGGTGAGCAATCATCTCCGTGTTTATTTCAGTGTGCTCCACCAGCTGGACCAAGTGATCTTTTATTACAGACTCCCAGTCCTGTTCTGGCACTGCCATGTCCTTGCTTAAATGAATGGACATGTAAGGAACTTAATAGTATCCACACCTTTAGGATTTATGTTTAAAGTTAAATTACTGTTCATATTCAACCACCACACAAGCACGAGAAAAAACGGAGTAGAAAGGAAGCGAGCAGTGAAGTGATTTTGGTACTTACACGCATCACTATTATAGTGTACAACCCGGAGATTTTTTTAATTCCGAAAAAAATATTGGTTTTCTACTTGACAAAACACTTAATGAAAAATTGGGTGCCAGAAAAATTTTTACAACGAGAAAATCAGGTTAAACCAAATTTTCGGGTTGGTCATAACGATAAATTTCTAATAGTAACTGCCGTAAGCGGGAGAGGCGAGACCAGAAAGGAGAGTGAGAGGAGAGTGAAAAGTGAGCGCCGATCCCGCTCCATGTAAAAAACCGGAAATCCTTATGGAGCTTAACATTGGAGATTACAGTTTTTTATGGGAGCTTATCATTGCGCGATCACCTTTTTTCACTCATTTCCAGCTCTACCTCCCATTTCTTCCGCAAGGAAATTTTTCTTGCACAAATTTTTCCTTAAACACTGTTACTAAGACATGGTAGAAGATGTTCTTGTTAATAGAAAAAATCTCCGCGTTGTACAGATGAATATTGTCCCTCGTTAGAATCATTGTAACACTTGTCGTCAGTGAGACCAAAGTTATTTTGGCTTCAGAACCGAACTAATATTGCTATCTGGAGCAACGTAAGACTTAAACACTTCTACAACTCATAACTCAATTATATCTGCTTGTATAAATCGAAAGGAATGAATTGAACTCGAAGATCAGAAGATAAATTACAGAGTCGTGTCGTACTTCATGACTTCTGAGAAATAAATCTTCAACTACAAGCAAAGCTCATGTTGAAACCTTTTCTGATTGAATTAATTGCTTCAAAGGAGAAAAACCTGAATCTCTAGATTTTTCATAAACGAGCTACCACATTTGTTTAAGGATAAGGAAAATAAAGCGATGAAATGCAGAGTAGACATTGATTTGTTAATAAATAAGCAATAAAAAATACGCCTAGCATAAGGAAATGAATATAATACATTTGTTATTCACAATTCTGTATAAGCAATTAATGCATGGTTTGCTTGATTAGATTGAACTGACTCCAGGAGTATTAGTACAAACGAGTTGTGTGTGTTCTTGCATGAAAAACTGGTTTATTAACAAGCTGCAGGTTATTTCTGATTAAGCATCATTTATAGACCCATCGGTCCTGCTAACGATAATGATGAATAAATATCCGAATAACATATTGACTGTTATTGATAGTAACTTCATATTCTGCGTTAGAGTCATGTCAATTGAGGACAAGGACGACCACTGGGGTTGTCAATCTTCATTCACGTTCGGTAAGAAACGACAGAATTGAGATAGAGTTCTAAGAGAAGTTTGTGTGTAATAATTCACTAATTAAATTTTGATTTTAGACAGGACTAACTCATTACATAAACATGTATTCTTTGTATTTTTCTATAATCCGACAATCCAGATCGGTGCAACGTAAAACTAGATGGTTTTTAGATCATTATGGTTAACTAAACATATTTTGTATGCTCATAAACTTTAATCACATCATGAGCTGTTCAAATGTAAATTTTGTTTTCTGGAGTAATTAATACAAGGAGTGTGTGCACAAGGAACGGGTAGATAAAGAGTACTTAATGTATATAAAGTCTTCACAACAGAAGAAACAGCAAATATTTATAATAACTGTTGCACAATGTTTATAGTAATGGAGTTTTTAAAGTTCCTTTAATATTGATATTCTGAGGCATACTTGTTATGTTAAATGTTTGGAACATAAATCCTGTAATTGTTTGGATGTTTATGGGGCAAGGATTTTCATGCGCTTAATTAACAGGAAATCCACTCTAAAAATATAACTAACGAAAAACTTCCTTGCTATGAATTTTTTTTTCATGTAACAAGCTGAATATAAGACAGGTTTATCATTTCATAATGAAAGAGAAAGCAGACAAAGAATGACCTATAATAAATTGACATGGTACGCCGGATTTTTACAGTAGGCTCTGATATTTATCTAATCTGTGGTGTTAGTTATGTGATAAAGTTTTACTCAATATACACAGTACTCGGACAATGTCATTTATTGAAGAAATGGGTACTTCCGTTGTCCCTTTAAATGTGGCAACATGTTTAGTTATATTCTAGCAAGTATTTTCTCCCTAAAAACCTAAACCTAAAAACCAAGGACTTACGACTCTGTTTTTCTAATTCGCATGGGTTTTGGGCTATTCTGTTCATATTCTGGAAATAAAAGTCTGTTCTATTATACTCAGGAACTTATCCCCCTCTTTCTAACAGTAGTTTTTCTATTCGCACAAACAAAATAAATATCAGCTGTGGAGTTATATTTTGAGATCATGTATTACTATGTGGAACAGATCTTTAGAGAGTAACATTTGAATTTGGATTGGAATGAGGAAAAATCATGAGTCGATGCCAGAACAGTTTTCTTTCGAGTTAGCAAAAATGGTTTGGATAAAATGTTGACGCCAACTTTGGGACCAAAGGGGTTAGAAACTTTAAAAGAGTGTTTAAGGTTCACAAAATAGACTTTTATTAAGATGTGTGCACTTACTACTTACACGCATGGTTTCCTCTACCACGCGCACAACGAATGCTCTACTGGAGCAAAAATGACTAATAGCTGCCAAAAGGCGCAAAAATATACTATGAGGGCACAATGAGACTACTTTTATCTTGGCGAAAAAGTGATTCGGCGAACAGAAATGGTTAGCTAGTGTCGGAAAAAATATGTTTCGATAAGGGTAGTAATGAACAAATGTTCTGAAAGGACTTGATTCACGGCGCCGTTGAATGTAAATCGTGGGGATAGAATTAGCAGTTTAAGGGACGTACGTTCCGAAATAGTTGGTTGGATGTCAAAGGCTGATGTGTACTTTAGAGATATTTCGAACAAACATATTGCTGATATGTTATTAATGGACATTGACATTACGTAAAAGACTCTTTTATTCTGCAACATTGACGTCTTTGTTAGCAAAAATTTTCAGGAACAATCATTTAGACTAATTAGAATGAATGTTTTACACATGAAGCTGCAGACTTCATTTTGGCTTTGGTCTTTCGGTAAATTGGCAGCGTTTGTTTAATTGTTAGTATAGCGTCCGCAAAGTGGGCTTAAAAATGTATTTTAATGTAGTTGAAAGTGTTATTTGGATTGCCATAGGGTTGCTGAATTTTAAAAATACCGGAATATTGAATAAAATGACTTGTAGATACTTTATAAATTCGTCGAGCAAGCTTAAAAAGTGTAATATAATGTAATAGTATATGTTTTTGTAATGTATGTAAGTAGTCATAAATAATCATTCCGATTTGATTGGTTGAATAAGCAGGTACAATGAAGGTTTTTTAATAAAGAAAATGTGGAGTTTCAACCAACAGTCTGGTACATAAGCACATAACCGTTTTTTGTCATCGCGACCATTTTAATTGTCTTGGCTTAATTTGGTAAAGTGTTGCCAACGAGGATTGTCTTTCTAGTCTAATTACTTATCCCAGGGTTTTAAGAAAGTTGCTTGTGAATAATATATCTCTTAGTGCCCGTCAAACCTTTGCTTAGAAACACTAAGCATAAATAATGTAAAGTGAATGCGAATAGTCTCATCTGTAGAAGTCGTGTAAAGTTTGATACAAATGTCCCTACATTTAATATGATTGATCATAAAAACCTGAGGGTGCTGTTGTCAGTTGATGAACACAAACATATTGAAGAGAATAACAGCAGAGCCCAAATGTTCAAAATTTCGATTTTCTATTGCGTAGTGCTAGCATAAATAGTTTCTAGTAATCAGTTGCTTTTGGCCTAAAGTCAATGGACATAGGTTGGGTTACAGAACGTTTCCAAAAGTGAAAAGAATTTTTTTTCTGCGTCTGCTCCACATTAATTTGCATCAAAATGAATTTGGACTTATTGTTCAACGCACTTGTGAAGCTTAACTTTATTTCTCTGTTGGCAAGGTTGAACAACTGCCACCCGCAGTATTTTCGAGTCACCGAAGGCTTCGAGTTTAAAGATACCGATGTACCTTTCAAGACAACCTGGCCTCTGCAAGAAGGTTACCCTGGTTTGAGAATTAATAATCTTAACGTGTATCTGGCCTTGTTTTCTGGGTGTCTCGTGAATATTCAGAACTTCCAAGGCATCGATTTGTACGAATGGGAGGCTCCGATTTACCTCACAAGATTTGACATTGCAGGAGCTTTAGTGAAATATTCGTGGAGTTTTGGGTTTCGCCCACACACTATTTCGTTTTTGTACGAGAAAGTACCTTCGATTAGAAATCTAAGTCGATTTGAAATGTACACAAGTCAGTTGAAGCATGTCACTGACATAGACTCGATTAAGTTCAGATGGAACTGTTTTGCACAGTTTGACTTGTTTGTGCCTGAAATAAAAGATGCGTACCAATTTTTTCTGCACAACGCCAACGAGAACTTTCCGGAATTGAATATTTTGGGAACGAGCACAGAGTGGTTCAGACACAAAAGAAGTCCAGGTAACGGTCACACTATTTTAAGTATGTTTAATTCAATTAGTTTTTGCTGTTCCCAGGATCGCCGTTTGTGTTTGGGGACAACATTCGACCGACATATTTCCTTTTGGTGATGCACAGGAACTCTTCAAAGGAAACGAAGGATTGGTGGGTAACTCAGAAGGTTACCTCGTTGTCACTTGTCAATCAAAGAACTTCTGAAATATTTCAACTGACTACAGGAAACTTTGAGGTGGAGATGAACCTAATGTCAAGACAGTTATCCATAGAGTCATTTAACTTTATGTGTTTCACGTGTTGCGAATGTCAGCAAGTAGTCATTCCATTAAATATTCATTCATGGAAGGAGGAGTCTGATAGATTAACTTCACTGACTGGAAGAGTTCCATGGGTAGTTCCTATTGACATGGAAGCCTGGAACGATGCCAAATCAAAAAGAATTGTTCCTTCGTTTCGATCATACATGGCATCTTCTAATTTTAACCGTTTGTTGCCTGATATGGCATTAGCAGAGTATTTGCTTATTAATGCTTCTTTTATAAATAAGCCGCGTTCACACTCCCCTTGCATAGAGTTTTCTGAATTTATTGTAGAAGACACTAACGAATTTACTTTGTCTTCTCCGGACGGACAGAAAGTTTGTTACAATCCAAAAATATACTTTTCTTCCGAAGGAAGTCCCGATTTGATTAGAGGAATAGACCGTTACACATTTTTGAGCTGTGGGGCACCGTCCTGGCAGAAAACGTCGGCATACGGATTGTTTTCTTCGTTCGATGTCTCAATTTGGGGATGCCTTTTGGTATTTGTGGTTGTATGGCCTGTGTTGCTTTCTCTTGTGGAAAACAACTTTAATTTTCGATTGGTACTGGTGGATTCGCAGACTTGGCTGCTTGGCTTTATTCTGTTGCTGGAACAAGGACACTACCTTGTTGAAAACAGAAGTAAAAGAGGTCCACTTTATTACACTTGTGGACTCACAATCCTTGTTCTTGTTGTTGTTTCCAACGCGTACAAAGGAGAGAATATTAACTCACTTACTGAGTCGTTTAAACCGATTCCATTCACTCGAGTGGAACAAGTAATTGAGGATGAGTACAGTTTATACTCGGAGTGTGTAACGAACTCGGATGTATTTAATTTAATTGGACACTTTGATCACCTGGAGATTGACGAGGTAATCAAATCGTATGGTTGTCAGATGCCGATTAAGAAGTTAAAGCTTTTAAGTGAAGCAGTGAAATTACATCCAATCGGAAATGACATTCTCTATGGAGAGGTAAACATGACGTTTACAGATATCATTGAAAAATGTAACCAGGTAGCAATGGTAGGCTGGGATTCAAAGCTTGAAAAGCATTTTAGGATGCTTAGGAATAAAACAAAAATTTCTAGTCGAGTGTTTAAAGGAACAGACAGTCTATTTACAGTAAAAACTGGGTGGAAAATGTATTACTGGAGAGATCGAGGTTTACCTGCGCGTTTGTCTTGGATAAAAACATCTGGAATAATTGAAGAATGGATGAGATTGACTGAGAAACACTATGAACCTTTACCTGCAAAACCTGTGCGACTTAATCTGAATGGAAATGTGGTTGTTCAGTTCTACACTCTACTCACAGGTCTCCTACTATCATTTTTGGTGTTTGGTGTGGAAACAATGTTGCTCTTTTCTAGGAGGATATGTTTGCATATTTTGCGAGTGTTTGCTGTAAACTTTCGCTTTGCATATCTGGTAGCATTAAAAATTTCCTTTGAACTTGTGAAAACCGTGAGTAAATAAGTAAAAAATTACTATCAAGTTAAGTGGATTCGTGTTGTGCACATCTAATGAATATTATGTTATGATTAAATAATGTAATTTAATAAAAGGTTTTATTAAAAAGTCAAGTCTATACGTTTATGACACGTAGACAAATGTTGTTTAGACAGAGAATTTCTTGTGCCGAACGCCTTGTTTCTGCACAAAACACTCCATGTCCAGACTGAAAATGAAGTGTCACGAATTTAAAGTAGGTTTACTAGGAGTTTTGCATTTTCTTTTCACTAAAGCTCATCCAGCGTTTCGGAAACTAAATGAAAATCAAACATTTGGATTCACAAGAGACGACTTGCCGTTTGAAACTGACTGGCCACTTCAACACGGCTATCCTGGATTACGCGTAGATAACTTGAACGAGTACATTTCACTCTTTGAAGACTGTCTTGTGAACGTTCAGAATTTCCAGGGAATCGACTTGTACGAATGGACGACTCCAATTTACCTCACGCGTTTTGATATTGAAGGGGCAAACATTAAATTCTCGAATGAAAGTGTCAAGTTGATTACCGATTCAGTTCAATTCTTCTTTGGAAACGTTCCTTTGTTTGACAATTCGAGTTCTTTAGACCATGAGAATGGGAACCACGTACGAAGGATCTCTGAATCTGAATCAATAAAGTTAAAGTGGACTTGTTTCGCCCAGTTTGACTTATTCCATGTGGAAATAAAGGATGCGTTTCACTTCTACTTACACTATGCGGCTGAGGGACATCGAGAAAGGAACATTTTGGGCCCAAGTGCAGAATGGTTTATTTGGGATTCGGAAAACGGTAATTCGATGTGTGATTCTTTTAATGTATATGAGGTTTAAACAATATTACTTTTTTAGAGTTTAATTCGCTTCCTTCTATATTCGGGGAACACACTCGGCCGACGTATTTCATTCTAGTGATGCACAAGAACTCTTCAAAAGAAACGAAAGATTGGTGGCAAACCGGCCGGATGAATTCCTTAATTAATTCCCATACATCTACTTTGTTTCACTTAATCACCGGAAACCTGGAGCTAAAAAGCCAGTCAATAGAACATGCAGAAGTGTCTGTGGAGTCCTTTAACTTTATATGTATATCGTGTTGCGAGTGTCGGGAGGTTATCGTTCCCTTAGAGAGGGCGACATGGAAAATTGAGACAACTAGGTTAATGTCACTTACAGGAAAAGTTCCCTGGAATGTTTTCGTGGACACAGACGCATTGAAAACTTTTCCTTCTGTTGGAACACCTTCTTTTGGAGAATATCTGTCGAACACAAAAGCTAACAAGTTTGTCCCGGACGCGGCTATGACAATTTATGTGTTACCAAACGCAACTTATATTCTAGAGCGTCACGTTTGCGGAGGCTGTGTGGAATTCTCAAAGTATGAAACACACGACACGCACGAATATTCATACATGGCTCGTAACGGCCGACAGATATGTTACCACCCTGAGTTGTCTCTGTTTCGTGACGGTGAGCCAGCAATTGTTAGAGGAACAGATCACTACACCTTCTTGAGTTGCGGAGGAACGCAGTGGCAGAAAACGTCGATTTACGGACTCTTTTCGTCGTTTGATGGTCCTACGTGGGGTTGTGTAGTTTGTTTTGTAGTAATCTGGCCAGTTCTGCTTTCCCTCGTAGAGAACGACTTCGACTTTCGACGTGTTCTAATCGACTCACAGACGTGGCTACTTGGGCTGGTTTTGCTCTTGGAACAAGGTCACTATCTCGTCGAGAACAGGAGTAAACGCGGTCCTCTCTATTATACTTGCGGACTGACCATTCTTGTTCTGGTTGTTGTTTCTAACGCGTACAAAGGAGAGAATATTCAGTTACTAAGTGAGTCGTTTAAGATAATTCCGTACACCCGTGTGCAACAAGTTATTGAAGAAGGGTACAGTTTGTATTCAAAGTCTACAATTCCCCCAGGGACAGTTCCGTTAATGCCTGAAGACTTTACAATTGAACTAGAATTAGATATAAAAAACTACGGTTGGCAGATGGCGCTTTCCAAGCGTGTTTCCCTTATGAAAGCAGTGAAAGAACATCCAGAAGGAATAGACATATTTTTATTTCTCTCGAAAGAAACTTTTAAGGATATCATATACAAGTGCGACCAAGTAGCGATGGTCGGGTGGTATTCAGAACTTGGCGAGTACGACAGAGAACTTCGAAAAAGGCCGGAGGTGTCTGAAGGGTTGTTTATAGGAACAGAACGTCTTTTTACACGAAAATTAGGATGGAATATTAAATATTGGCGCGATCCTCTGTTATCGCAACGTGTTGCATATTTGAGGGATTCGGGAATCCCGAATGAATGGAAAGCTTTAACGGAAAGAAAGTTCGGGCCACAGGGTAATAAACCAATTAGACTGAGTCTGAATGGAAATGTTGTTGTTATGTTTTACATATTGTGTTCGGGACTATTTGTTTCAGGCTTAATTTTTGCGTTTGAAAATACCGCTAAAGAAATCTGGGTTATTTGCAGGAATGCGTCCATTAAAAATATCACGGAAGATATAAACAAACTGTGTAGGTATTTAGTATTTATACTGGTAAAAATATTTAATTTCATTTTGTTCCAGCGCAAAATACGGAAGAATGTTGGCTCATATTTAGTAGTTTCTCATGGAAAAATAAACTTTTTTTAGTAGAAACAACTAACGAAGAAATAAGGTATTAATCATGATTTATTCTTTACTTTCCGAGTCTTTACTTTCTTGTCAAGACAGCAAGAATTTTTTCTGCTGTTTAATAATTGACCGAAACTGGTGACAAGGTTTGACATTTGATGGAAGTGGAAAAAGTAAAACTTTTAACTAATGAAAACACTTTGTGATTGCATTTAGCAAGGAGTCGCGTGTGAGACATGTAAAGCTAACACTAGTTCGCAACAGGGTGATAGTCATCCAACGCAATTGGAAACGAGATTTGTCCCCCGTGGAGAAACATTGGATATTAATAATTAGCCCAGTCATTTTGGGTTTACAGGTTTACGTGTTTCGTCTGTTGGTTTAGTATAAAGCATTTATTAGTTTGAGATTGAAACTCTCTCAAACCCGACATCTTTGTCAAACTTAAATGAACCAGAATCTAAAGTTTCCCCGGGACAAGGATTCTGAAGTTATATACAACATAATGTATGAACGTGTTGTGTTTCAATCGCTGCCAAAATGCTTAAGTGGTAGAGAAGTTCTCATACTTATAGACAGTTATAATTTTAAAGCCGTTTGACTATCTCCTATACTTTCGTGTTCTCAGATTTTAATATTTAGAGCAAATTTTGTACTCGCATCAACGATCAAATTGAATGCAACAGGGTGCTTCAGTGGGGCTTTATGGTATTACGATTTTCGTCGTTAGAGTATAAGAGGGTTAAAATTCCGAGGGTAGTCGACATTTCATTACGATATTGATGCTAAATTCAAAGAGCATTTTCGTACACGTTGAATTGCAAATTTAGCTGGGCTATAATAGGTTGCTAGAAAAAGCCGCAGTAGATTTTATTTCTTGTAATATCAACTTCTCCTGCAATTTTGGAGTTACAGATTTAAGTGTTAGCTGAAATAAGTCATCAAACTCTGGTCCAGAGGTTCTTTAATTCAGAATTTCTGCTTTGATTACCAGTCTGAAGTTACAGCTGAATTCTTCAATAATTGTGTTCTGATTTTTCTTATGAGAATAAATCGGAAACATGCACCCCCACTTCGCCCCATTTGCATTATACTTCTATGAACAATTTTAATACGCTACAAAACACAAATGAAATCGATTGAAACACAAATGGAGTAAAGTGACAATAATGAGCACCATCTTCTTACCAACTTACTGTCTAAATTAATTCAATAAACCTTAAAATATGTAATATAAATATAAATATAAATATATATTTTGTTTATATATTTAAGTAGCCTAATGTATGTCCTTTAAGCGTGTAAAGTTTCGAAAAGATCCCATCATAGGTTGTGAAACTGGAGTATTTCAAAAAATTGTCTCTTTTGAGGAGAGAATTCTCAACTTGCCCCGAAATGTGTAAATTAGTCATATAATCGCTAGGTGAGAATGGATTATGTAACTAATAGTTATTTAAATTATGATTTGATGACAATGTAATATCTGTGAAAATCTGGTCATTATTCTCTGTGTCGCGGAGCAAGCAACATCTCCGAAAGTTTCTCTCTCCAATAAAAGATTCAAAGTCAATTTCTCTGCACTTGTCATTTTTAGCGATAATTCTCTGGACTTAGAAATATTCTGCATTATCTCATCCAGTATTTTAGATATTTTAGTAGCAGCAGTTGAGGCTTTAGCTGGTAGCTTTTGTTACTCAACAAGTATAAAGCTTACTGAGAGTGAAACCTGTTCACTCCTTAACTTATTCCAGTTAATTTTTTGTTCAATTTAAGCGTAGTGTATATATTACCAGCTGACATGCGGTTTTTGTAGTGCTTGATTTAAAAAATTGACTGCTTAAAAGTTAAATAACCTTAGAAACTGTCGTGCATTCTGAAAACTTATTTCGTCTTTTTGCAGCAGTTTATGTGAGGATATGTACTTAAACGTGTTGTTTGTGTCCGAACTGCAAACAACATTGCACACAAGTTACTAACCCATAAGTATATCACGTTTTAATTTACTGCAATTAAAAGTGCCTTACACGAGCTTCAAGTGGGGAAATAAAACTTTACAAAGTAACTGGAATTTAAATACACAATTAATTTTCATGCTTCCGTTTACGCCATAGTTGTTTTTGAACATAAATTGTTTATTGTTTGACTTATCCACGTGGCAAAAATCAACAAGTGGAAAATATTTTGAAGTATGCTGAAGCTATAGGGAGTCCTATGCTGAAACTGGAGATGTTTTTGTTAACAATAATACAAGTCTTAGGACAGCTGGCTATTTTCTCTAAAGTTGCCCGAAGTCATCCAGCATACAGTTCAGCTAGAGATTACACCTACGAGTCTTTACAAGCTTCTATACCTTTTAAAACACACTGGCCGTAAACGACGGGTATCCTGGGTTACAAGTTAGGAATCTGAATGAGTACCTCTCTTTGTTTGAGAAATGTCTCGTGAATGTGCAGAATATCCAGGGAATCGAGTTAACCGAACGGACAACTCCGATTTACCTCACAAGGTTTGACGTCGCGGGTATTTCAATGATGTCAAAAAACCTTGGGCAACTTTGTTGCAGATACCAAGCAGTTCTTTTATGGAAAGGTTCCGAAAAATCTAACTGGGTTGGACTTCCATCGACCAATAGCAGATGTGAGTGACAAAGATACGATACGGTTCCGCTGGTATTGTTTTGCGCAGTTTGATTTGTTCTAACCGGAAACGAAGGATCCGTTTCACTTCTACTTTTATAAAACCGTGCAAGATCATCGACAAAAGAATATTTTAGGTCCAAGAACAGTTGAGTTTGACATTGAGTCGGACAAAGACACAGGTAAGCTTGAGAAACCCTGAATGGAATGCTTATGAGTTAATCGTATTGTGGGAACTACAGCTTTGCTAAAGTAGCCTTCTAATGCTGGAGACAGCACACGAGGGACGTATTTTGTACTTTTGATGAGTAGAAATACATCAAAGGAAAGGAGAGACTGGTAGATACAGGAAAAATTGAGATCGCTGTTAAACGAACATACGTCTCTGAAATTTTACTGTACGACCCAAAATATAAACGTCGGGAATGATAGGTCGCTGTTTCTGTCCTGCCCACAAGTAGTGTCAATTAAGGCGTTTGAGTTTGTGTGTTTGACTTGACACGATTAAGTTTAGATGGAATTGTTTCGCGCAGTTTGACTTGTTTCAACCTGAAATAAAGGATGCGGTTCACTTCTACCTGCACAATATTTGGCGAGGTCATTTGGA
>JAQGAB010001664.1:0-15123 GCA_034696565.1 Isotomurus graminis
TACTGCTGAAAAAACTCAACAAGAATCTCAAGACGGGGTCGAACAGAACCTCCCGGCTGACGGCAGTTTTCATCACTACAGCACCAACAGCAGTTCATCTAGTGACAGCCATTCCATTGGTGGCGGTGCCGGAGGAGACTGGTCCTGGTCCGTAGATGGCATGAGAAATGAAGTCGAAGCTTTGTTTGACGCTCTGCACAAAGGCATGGATGACAAGGACAGAGGACCTTTGCAGTTTAAAACATCGGCTGAAGAAGTGAAAGAAGCTTTTGATGCCATGATTCCCAGGCTGAAGATGGATTACGAAGAAGGAACTCCGCAAGACCTCCTCGCTATGTACACGTTCTGCACGGACATCATGGCGTTTGAAATATTTGACCAAGCGGTCTGCCAGTACATCGTCTTGACCACTCAAAGAATGTTGATTTGGGATGTCCTTCCTCCAACCTGTAGACTCCTTTCAATCAGTGCCAAGTATTTGGACAAGCTGGATGAAAACAACATAATTGTGAAGAAAACCCGTACTGAACTCAACATCTGTAAAGCAGAACTTCTACGGAGAGAAGGACGGTTGAATGATAGTTTACAAGTCTTGGAGGAAGTTGGAGACAGCTACACAAGTTGTGGAGAAGATGCTGAACGAATCAAAGCGTATTTACTTACAGTACAGTCGATGACTCTTGCGAACATGCTCCAGAAAACTCGCGCATCTGCTATAGCTGAAACAGTCCTTAAATCTCTCAGAGATAAGAACGATTCATTCTACAAAGCTATCAAGAGTGAATTGGCTTTCATCATACGATTCAGAAATCCAATGTTCTCTCTGAAGGTTCTGCAAGATGTGTGCGGTATCGTAAGCGTAAGGGAAGGAGATGAACGCAGCGTACGAGTGAGAAATGCGCGACTCCGTTTGGGAATGTGGCATTTCCTGGATGGTGACTTTGATTATTGCGTTGCCGTGTGGAAGTCTGTGTTCATTTTGGATATTGAGTTTTTCTTTAATGAAGCAGATGGAATTGTTTGGCCACTGGGTGTTAGTCTTGAAAGCGTCGTAGGATTGCACTACTTAGGCATGCCCGTCTCGGTTTATCGCGAAGACTCGACTAGAAATGTAGCCCTGAGGTGTCTAATGTGCATTCACTTTACTAGGCAGCGTTTATTGGGTTTCTTTCACCCGTCAGCCAGATTCATAGAGGTTTGGTTACAACAGTATGTTTTTCGATAAACATTTTTAACAGACTGACTCTCCTGTCCTGTACATCCGTGTCCCTAAATTAATATGTGTAACCTGTTATTGCTAATGATACAGCGCAACATTAGTAACTTGTAAGATGAACTCTAAATTCCATGTATTTTTATATCAAGTGCACGAACGAGATACAAACGTGATATTAAAACTTGTGAGGTTCGAATGTGGTTAATGATTGTTTATTAGTGTCTAGTACATCGGTGGGCCCATCGGAACACCGTTGGGAGGTCCCATTGGAACACCTCCACCCCCCATTTGACTGTTTTGTTGAGCCATCATCATTTGCATCTGAGCGTTGTTCATATTCTGCATATTCTGCATGTTCTGCATATTCATATTTTGCATCTGTTGCATTTGACGCAGTTGCATGGATTGCATTGATTGCATCTGACCATTTCCACTTCCTGGCGTTTGTTGAGGAGGAGGTTGGAACTGCTCAGGTTGAACTTCGGACTCTTGGAACTGAACTTCAGACTGCTGCTGGGGATTCTGTTGAGGTGGAACCTGAGACTGGAGGTTGGGATTGGAACTTGGGCGTACAACTGGTGTTTGTGGCTTCCCATGAGGATTGGGGGGAGGAGGAACACCACCCCCCGCCGTCATAGCTGCGTCATATCCTGCGTTCCAGCCAGATTGGATAGTTTTATTGCCTCCATTTGTGACAATGACAGTCACGACTTGCGACTGCGACGCCACTGGGCTCGCTTTTCCATGCTTCCTGCGCTTCTTGTGGTGACGCTTTGGCTTGAATGCTTTAGGTGCTTGAGTTGTCGTTGTCGTCACTTCTTCAGACTCTTCACTTTCTAGTGAGCAATAATTACAATTGAATGGAATAATCATTTTACATGTGAGGTGGATTAATCAAGGCATATTAACTACAGACCATCAGATCCAAGAACTGGAGCTGGTGTGCTTGTGGTGGTGGTGGTCATGGCTGTGGTAGGTTCAGGTTCATCTTCATCCGATTCATCTCTCACAATTGTCACTCCTTCATCAGGAACTTCAGGTAGCTCAGAGTAGAAGCTGGTGTCCGCAACCCAGAATGAAGGTGCCTGTAACTCTGCACAATTCATGGGAATTTAGAGCTTCGCACTTAACGGCAAGATAATACTAAATGGAGTACCGAAATGAATGTAATACGAGCCATCGTCATAACTGCACTTCCACACATCACAACATTCCCGAAAAGGTCCAAGGGCTTTTATTCTTGACGAGTCGTCGGTAGTTGAAGCACTGCAAACGGGTCCGTCCTCAGGACTTGAAGGTTTTGGTGCACAAATCATGTTGGGACACTTCTTGTCTCCTTTTGCCTCCCCCTTCTGCTTTGCCACTCCAGCAGTGTCACTAGCTTTTGGCATCGTTCCTCCTGTCATAGCTGAACAGTACAACAATATTCATAGTTAGCCATTCTAACGTCTCAATTTATGTCTAGACTGTAACCTTTGCATACCAAAATGAACATGATAAGAACCATCAGACTTGGTGCAATTGTATGTAGGGCAGCAACTGTCCAGGTCACCCTTCGGTTTAAATTCCTTCGCTTCAGGTGTATTCGACTCTAAGCACTTGTCAGCCCCATCAGGTTTAGGACAAACTGCTTTGGCTTCCATGCACTTGTCATTCTTTCCCCCTTTGCCATCCTTATACTGCTCAGCCTCTCCCGTGAAGGACTCTGGAGTCGCATCGCCAGACATTCCTACAAGTAATAAGTCTACAGGTTAGAAGACTCACAACGGATTCCTTAATTTTATATAGAAACTCGCCAAAGTAAGTAGAATAGCTTCCATCCACATCCTGACACCTCCAAGCAGAACAGCAATCTTTCAGTTTCCCCAGTCGCTTCAACAACGATGGATTTTTAATATAAGTTCGTGTGCACGCAAGACCTTCAGGGGCTTTGGTACAAGTTACACTGGCGCAGATGCCTTTGCCCTCACTTTCTCCTGGAGGAGGACCCTTTTTCTTTGATTTCTTCTTTCCTTCAACAAGACTTCCGCTAAGGAGAAGGACTGCAATCGTCGACACAACCAAAAGTACTGCAATTCTTTGAGGCGGATGCATCTTGCAGAATCTTATATTTCCAAGATCTAGCCTCTGGGTATCCGTATTGAATAACTATTGGACACGTAAATTGTTCACAATTCCTCGCATGACAATGGGAGAGTTTGTATTTTATGTAATGTTCGTAGCCAAGGCTAAGGGTATGAATTCAATGTATGCAAGACAATTGAGATCCTTGAAGCTAGTTTCCCGAGCTCCATTGACATTAATTCACAACAAGCATTACTTCCAATGTTCCAATCCATCAGCCTCTCTTCGTATTGGTACTGGACTCATAACAAAGTACAAAAACAAGTGAATGTGGTTTAAGACATCTTGAGACAGCAATTTCTATCATGTAAAACGACATATCACTGCATAATCCATTTGAACTACCATTAATTGCCTATTAGTTTCCATTTATTTTATTCTCATAGTTTCATTCATTACATTTATGTGTACAAAATCATTTGGCATCGCACATTGAATCTTTGGTTTTATCGTCACCTTCAGACTTCTTAATATCTTTAGATCAGAAATCTCCGGTCAATGAGCGTCTTACGGGCTAAATTGCTCTTTCCCCATGTATTTCTTATTGCCACCACAATCTAGAGGAAAATCATAGAATCTTGTAACAAACGTGTATTAAATAAAGATAAACTGTCAGTCCTGGAAAGAAATGATTTACCAAGTCAAGAAGAAGGACAAAGCTAGCAGCCATTACGTAGTTGTGAGTCATCATATCCATGAACAGAAAACAGTACAAATTGAAGAGGAAAAGGGATCTCTCATGGCCAAAAAACAGGACCGAGTCGAACGAAGAATGTCCACTGTCATCTACAATCCCAAACAACAAGCATACAATTAGTTTCTGTGTTTAACAATAAAATCCTTCGACAACGAAAGAATTTACCAGTATAAAAGAAAGCACGATCGGGAGGAAGATCATTAAGTTCAATGCGAAGAGTTTGTTCCAAGATTGATTTGTTAACCACTTCATAGTCGAGATCGGAGAGGGCGTGATCAAGAAATGCGCACAGAAATCGAGTGAGAGATCCATACGAATTTAATCTAGCAGTCAGTGACACAGAGGACACGTTGGCACTGGCGTTAGGAGGCATCCTTCGATTATTCCTTCCAGTTCCAAAAACTCCTTTAGGGATAATGACACCAGGAGGAGGATCTACCGGAAGAAGTGCATCGTATACAGATCGGAAAGCAACGGGTATTGAGATGGTGAATGTCTGCGTATCCGTTTGCGGAACAAGTCCTCTGCGTCCACACAAATCCTCTTCTTCTCGGGCCAATTGTTCCACCATTGTTCCCATATCTGTGTCTGCAAATCCATGGACAGACCTGCAAGTCCCGCAATACCATATTAAATTAACACAGGAACCATAGTACAATGAGAGATACTTTACTAATATACACAGTTTATACCTGCCGTGGATGTAGAAGCCATGAAGTCTTGCACTCATCCCCCAAACGGATACATTAGCCAAAGAACACAGATCAACGAAGGCATTTAACGGATGAGACGAGTGCCACGTAAGACGGCGAAATATCCACTGGAAAATTCCAACTCCTAAGTACACACCAGTTCCAACCACAATACGAGCAACTGTGGAAAATGGAACTGTTGTGCTCAAAAGTTCATAGCTTTCTGCGTAATCCTCAGATTGTGTTGTGTGAAGGGCAATCCACTTAAACCCCAATACTTCCAACAAGGCCAGCGATGCCAACAATTGACTAGGGACATGAGTCTTCCGGAATGTTTGTAGTTCATTCCATTCATTTGCAATGAAATACGTTCGCCAAATTGAAATTACTTCTGTATTCGGTGATGTTGAATTATTATTCGCTGACTTTGACGATGCAGTTGTCGGCACTGGAATCACATGTGCTGGAGCCTTAGGGCGTTCCCAGTCGATAAGAAACAGCGAAACTGTACACTGTCTGTGAAGTAATTGAGCTATCTCGACAATCTTTAGGGAAATTCAGAACTAACAATGAGTCTTATTTCAAACACATTTCATTTTTAAAGTAAATTATGCTTACTTTTAAGGCAAATGCGGATATCAGCAGATCTCGTATCAATTTCTCTTGAAACCGTTCCGGAAGAAATACATGCACTGCTGCTTGCTTCTTGTAAAACACGAGCCAAAATGTTCCAGTAGAAAGACAAACTACAGCGAATGCGTCAGCCAAGTTGCCCGCACAGGACGACAGAAAAGTAAATAAAGTTCGAAAGTCCAAGTCAAGTCTTCCGTTGCGTCGTGTCCAAGCCCATGTCTCAATAGCCCCCCACAAAACAGCCAGTGATGACAGCACTCCCACAGAAATCTGATCCAACCACAAAATTTGTTCATAACTATCCGACTGCCAACAATTATTGTTCCAACATACCTTCACATCTTCCAGCGCACGAGACATATCCATCGAATACGTCACAGAATACTCAAAAGGCACAGTTTTTCTTTTATCTAATTCTGCTGCATTCAGTTCGCCATAGGTAGCTGTCAAAAGGGGTACATATATCTTCCCAGCTTCTTGACTGTTCTGTAAAGTAACTCTGCAAAATAACAATATAGCCCGTGAGCTAAAATTCACAATCTATCTGAACGAGAGACAAAGTTAACTACTTTAGATTAAGACTCTTCAAGTATCGCAAAACTCTTGGTAATCTGTCCTCTCTACTGCTCGTACTAGACGCATCAACAATAAAGAATCGCCGCACGAGTTGCCAACTAAATTGATCGTCACCCTAAGTACCGAAATCACAAGAGACAATCACAATTAGTTAACACTCAAATGCTGCGTACCTCTAAATCTTACCTGGTTGACTTTCTTGCCACTCTTACTCAAATTAAGAACCTTCAGAGGAATCGGATACAACAAAGATTGACCTTTCTTCAAACTACCGTCATTGTACGACAAAAATGGATGAATAAATTCAAGACGATGAGTCACAGCAGGATTTGTCAAATCAATGTCACACTCCACACGAAAGTTTGTCCCGAAATGCCTTCCCATACGAATAAGTTTCCTGGGCATAGAACACGGCAGGACATCCTCGAGATCAGCCAATCCCAGAAATGTCCCATTCAATGTCCACTGAGTCACTGAGATATTCATCTAAAGAAAAACCATCATTTTAACCGTAAATCCATATATTATTATACAATATTAATCGCTTGATCGATCTTACTAAAGAATACCGCGTCGTATGAATGTGAGGAATTGCATCTGCTCCTGCCAAAAGGGAAGGAGCGGCTTCAATATAATAGCTGGGCAGGGGAACACGCGTCGACGAAAGTGTCCTGAGAAGGCGACACACATTCCACTCGTCTGAACTGTACGATCCCATGTCCAACACGCACAAGTTTGTGAGAACCTCACACGCCGTAAGGTTGAGAGAGTCCTGCATACCAAACAAAGACACTTTACATTCAAACTCTTTCATCATACAATTCTAATTATCAAACATTCATTACTCTGCATTGATACAACGAAGCAAGCAAATGTTCCTTCAGTAAATTCGACTCCACCGTCGACTTTTCAAAACGCAACTTGTACGCCGTCTTCCTATCGAATGTAGGTTCACCGCTCATATTTGCCAGGGGGAAACAAATTCCCCCGAATTCCGAGTGCGACACTTCCGGACACGCACAACCTCCTGATCCACCTGCACTCATATATTCATCTCAACCTCGCATCAAAATATCTAAACCAAATGGAACATACCTGCAACAAATGAAGGATGGCAGGGCACACAAGACAATCCAGGATTAGAAGGAAAGAATCCATCACTGCATTTCACACATTCAATTGCTTTCTTCAACGTCCCTGTGACCTCACGAACCACTTTAAAAATGACAAAACCCAAACGTAAAATTCCCACATATCTCACCAAAAACATTAATCCATAATCAGTAGTTAAATCAGTAAACCAACCTTGAATATGATTCGACGGACAAGGTGTACACGTCCCAGTGTTGGCATCAATTGGATTCAAAGTTCCACAGGGGACACACAAACCCTGCTGGAAAGGCTCATCCACCCACCCAGCCCCTTCACTGCATTTCCCTGCCCTGCAATCTACCACAAAGTACAATAAGCTTTCATAATTCAATAAAGTGCTTGAACCACTTACTCGGGGCTGAACACTTGACACAAGAGAGTGTTGCAGGTGACCACGTTAAATTCTGAGACAGACAGGACGACGGAGGGTCAAAGGTGAGCGGAACCTCCTCCCCCACAACTACAAAAGCCACTCCTACCACAATCCACCCCAGCAACAACATTACGGCTGAATTGACTGTTGCTGAGTCTATTGAAAGAAAGTGAAAAAGCAATTGACAAGCCAACTGGAGAACTGTTTGTGGGAAAGACGAGGGTTGCCATGGCTTCCACGACCACCACAACACTTTCCCCTATTTTCACTTTACCGTTGATCCTGTTGCTTTCCTGTAATAAATATCCGACAGTCCTAATGCATATGACACGATGTCGATAATTGCACTTCTTCTACTATAAGTCTCACTTCACCCCTCGTCCCAATATAAAGTCATTTTCTATATAGAGGGGCACCTTGAGACAACCTTTCTTCCAGCTGTCTGTTGTAGTTGTAATATGACACATGTCTCATCAGTTCACCTGAATCTTTTTTATAAATAACACTGCGATAATTCCTCAGACAGTATACCACATTTATTATAATTTAAACTAATAGCTACCAACAGTGTGGGTTACCATTTACACTTGATAATGTACAAAGCTCCACGAATGAACAGAATTTTTAACAGATTAAGCCAAGAAATCAGAATTAATCAATGCTTGGAGGAAGAACCAGAATACTTTCATAATAATAATAAATAATGCAACTTTCATGCAGAATTACAGCATTAGAAAATTATAGGATTACCGTAGATTGTCCTGCTGCACTAGTTGAATGTTATTGGCAATTGCAGTCATCAAAGACACGATTAGCTTCCTCGGTGACTTGATTCTAAGAACGATTTGCTTCAACTTGGACTGTTTCGGGTTTGCTGTACCTTCTTGTGGGTCTTCTTGAGAAGATGGAGGTCCAGATAATCCAGAAGACGATGATGCTTCGTCTTCTCCAAGTGTTTCAGACAAGTTTTGAGAAGTACTTGATGAAGAGGGCGAACGGAGAAAGTCAGCATCCAGATCAGTCACCAGTTGACACGGTTGCTTGTTCCTGTGCCTTCGTGGGGGTGGAGTGGGTCGGTGTTCCGGACTGTCACACAAATTTACTTCTTCCATTGTGTCCTAATATTACAAACAACGCATGTATAATAATTAATTAAATATTAAAACAACCCAACACTATTTATTCAATATCTAAGTAGACTTACAACTGTTACAACATCAATCTGGAGTTGCATACGTTGGGAACATTCCTTGAAAGTCTGAGTGTCAAGAGTCATCCGCTTTGAACGCTCGAAAACAGGACTTCTCACGCCAACATCCATGTCGACCAAGACTCTCCTGCCAAACCCACACACGTGGTCAGTCCTAAGGCCAGCAGTAAGTAAATATATTAAGTAAGTTCTTACGTTAAAAACCGGAGTGGACTATTAAGGAAGTTAAATCACAGGACTTCACCGGCTAACCCTCCTTGACGTCCCGGCGGTCCAGTGTTGGCAGGAGAAAGTGAAAACGGTTTTTCATTAATCGCGCACTTGAGACAATCAGAGGAGGCCTACAATTTTTTTTCATCCGCTACCTTTTGATTTCACACGAGGCTGTTGGCTGCTGCGGCTGCTACTCTCTCCTCTGTCAGTCAATCTCCTCGTGTAAACCTCGGTTTACATGTGTGCTTAATTTTTCAACGAAAGAACGAAACTGAATGCACCGTGTGAGAATATATATTTACAGGAAAAATCTTTGGTAAGCTTAAGGAGTGTTTAACCTATTAACAAATCTTTCATTCGGGTAAGAATACTCAGGAGGAGCGACAAAGTCCAGACTTGTAAACTTCACTACTTTACTACTACTACAACCACATAGCCACCCACAGAAGCTCGGAATAAGAATTCCTAAAAATCCTAAAGATAAACATTTGCATAGTTTTGCATAATTTCTTATCTATTTTTTACTCTATCTTAGGTTTGTGAATAAGACGACGAGACACGGTGAAGACAGGCGAGGAGGACTCTCTCTCCGTCTCAGAAAGTCTCAAGAATTCTTAAGAAATTCAAGTTCTCAACTATGGAAAGATTCTCTCGCACTTTCTCGGGTGAAAGAAGGACGCATCATAGTTACCCAATAAGCAGGGTGTGTGCCTTTCATATTATCCTCATGACTTGTGATGAATCATGAGATATGTTTTAAATGCCGTGTGATTTCTTATGCTCAATGAACAAAAGTCTGTATACTGCAACCAAAGCATTCAGAGTGCAAAGCTAGCTGAGGAGGGATTAAGTAAACTATGGTTAGAGAGTCAAAGAGTTAAGCCACCCACAACCACCACCTCTTACGCAAATACATCAGCAGGCAAAGATAAAAGGAGTATGAATCGTATGAAACGAACCAGTAATCTGTTCACACTGTATTGTCATGCTCTAAAGAACTTTTAGGGAGTTATATATACTCTCATTAATGTTGTATGAATTCAGATTCGCCAAGATACGCTGTTTACTACGGTAAAGTTTAAAGTAATAGAGTTTGTTACCAATACGCATATTGTTAGTAGGGGTTTATTTTACACATTCATTGTAGAATCATTTGCCACCTCGTTCAGAAAGCATTCCTTATTACTCTTCCAATGTCTCCATGTATTATATATTATTCTATTTCTCCGTTCACAGGAGTACAACGCGAGAATGGGCGGAGGGGGCACTTCTTGGAGCAAAATTATTAGAAGGAACAGGAAATTGGTGGCCAAACTTTTCGCATGGATTGTAGTTGTCTACGGCTTTGTGCAGTTCTACAATTGGACTCAGATTGAATATGGAAATCCAGCTTCTCTCAATTGTAAGAGTTTAGTAATTTGATCTTCCTGAACCTTGACATATATATATTGCTCTTGTTAGTTATGTGTGGTAAGTGGTATACTCATTTCTTCCTTAGATTTCCTTGACTCCAGCTCCTCAGTGTCCTTAGAGTATTCCATTGACACTCCGAAATGCAAGATACTCAAGATGAGCCCATGGGATAAATCCATACTGCCTTTCATCAAGCCAAAATTCAGCCCACCTGAATGTACTAGTAGAAACAAGCACTGGACTTTTGTCAAAAATGCGGTTGGTGAAGTAACATAAATAAATCTTACTGCACAATGTGACGCAGAATTATCTTATCTTTCCAGCAATTGTATGTCAATCGATCTGCAGTTCTGCAGTCCGGGTACTCGTTGAAATCCTTGCGATGTTGTTATAAAATTATTATTCGAGTTGAACAGAATTATGCTGATCGGGACTTTGGAGCAGATAATCAAGTGAAGTAATATTTAATCTGAATTATCACAACTATTAAAGAGTTTAAACGTTCAGTTTCTAACTATTTTGGAAACTCTGTAGGTACAGTGATGAGTGCCATAAAATGTCCGTGCCAGTACAAGACGAGTTCATTCGAGTCTTTTGTACAGTTACTTCTTGGCCATTTATGGGAGAAGTTGTCTACAGAGCCTTCCATGCAATTCCTTTACTTGCGAGAAAGTCTTCAAAGGCTAAAGTTGATACCTGGAAAGCGAAAGGAGGCATCAAAATTCCACCGAGCATTGTCATGATAGGAATCGACTCTCTGTCTAGAATGAACTTCCACCGCAGCTTCAATGAAACGCAGGAAGTGCTTCGAAATATCGGTGCTGTTGAGCTACTTGGATACACTAAAGGTAAGTTTATAGTTATCTTTGAACATAAAGTTTAACTAGGAATTCTTGTTAATTTCAAACAATTATTTTAGTTGGCGAGAATACCCATCCTAATACAGTTGCATTTCTTGCGGGATACTCTCATAATCAATTAGCTAAAACTTGTCTGCGCTCTACGGACATTCCTCAAGATGATTGTCCTTACATATGGAAGGAGTTTAGTAAGGCTGGATATTTAACAGCCACAATCGAAGATGCTCCTGGACTTGTTGGGTTCAACTATCTCAAGTTAGGCTTTGTTAATAGGCCAACTGACTTTTACTTCCGTCCTTTCATGCTAGCCGTTCACAAAACCCTTCCAAGGAGTGTAAGTACCACAAATATCGTTCATATAAACTCTGCAGTATGCTCAACACACACAATACTAACTCGCGATTGATATGTGTCGCAGGACTACTACCATACAGATTGTATTGGACATTCCACAACTGAAGAAACGCTACTCTCCTACATTGAAGGAATCGCTGCATACTCCAAGTCCGCTCCAGTATTTGTCCACAGTTGGATGACTTCCTTAGCTCACTTAGACATCAATGGAGCGCGTTTTGCTGATTCAACAGTTGCCCGTTTTATCCGAACTCTGGACTTATCCAACACAATATTAGTTGTGTTGAGTGATCACGGACAACGCTACGGAGCGATCAGAGAAACTCTTGCAGGATGGTACGAAGACAAACTACCCATAGTGTCCATTTATCTTCCTCCAAAAGTTACATCAGAGCATCCAGAGTGGAAACAAAATCTTTTACTGAACTCTAAACGCTTAGCATCACCATTTGATCTCTACAAAACAATGGAACATGTGCTCAAGACATACAGTTCAAATAAAAGCATTGAATTCAACGAAGAGAGAACTCCAAGTGGACAGCACATCCAACGTAACCTAGGCCAGTCATTGTTCATCCCAATTAACTCCCAACGATCTTGCACAGACGCTGGAATTCCAGTCAACTACTGCGCTTGTCTTCCGCCAAACAAATTGAACAAAACCGACCCTCTGTTGAAAAAGGCAGCTGAAGCTGCCGTGGCTTATCTCAATGAAGCCATTTCACAAGAAAAATGCGCAGAAGCAACGTTATATGAAGTGGTAGCCGGTGCTGTGATGGAGAGTGGAGATGGAAACGAGCGCTCCTACGTAGTCACCTTCTTTACAACTCCTGGAAACTTTATGTTTGAAGCCAACGTTGAAGTTCGAGCTGATGGTAAATTCCATCTTACAACTGATCTCCTCAGGATGAATAAAATAGATAGGAAAGCTGATTGTGTTGACACTTCGTTGCTCGAGCGATATTGCTACTGTCTGTGATTAAGATATGTTTTTGTAAGTTATCGTGTGCTCTTGTTCTTTCATTATTCATACAGTATTAAACACTCAAACAGAATTTCGGTAAATAACATTAAGAATTTTTATTTTTAAAACCATTTTACTTTCATACACAACACATGCAATAAGTTGGGTTGTTGTAATATTAGTTCGTTATAATTTTAAGACAAACCCGAGTGTAAAATATATTTTGAATTAAAAATGAAAGCGTAGATCAGCTAAAGCTTTTTCAAAAGGTAATTTCAATTGTTAGAACTTTCTCCATTAATTTAACTGTAAATCATCAACATCAGGAGCTTCCCAAATTGGCCTTAACACTTCCTCCAGTCCCCACGTCACTCCCGGCAAGGGATTCATTAACTCTTCATACGATGAAACCACTGGACTCGGAAGGTGGAATTGCTGCTGAGTAGGGGCTGCCATAGTGGAGGATCTTTGTTGATGCTGAGTAGGGGCTGCCATACTGGAGAATCTTTGTTGACGCTGAGTAGGGTCTGCCATACTGGAGAATCTTTGTTGATGCTGAGTAGGGTCTGCCATACTGGAGAATCTTTGTTGCTGCTGAGTAGGGGCTGCCATACTGGAGAATCTTTGTTGACGCAGAGTTTCCTCTGCCGAAAGGAACATTTAATGTTTAATTGTGTTTACCACATAAATCATAATGCATTTAAAAAATCAACACCTACCTTCATGAATAGTGTACAGATCCCACGGCTCAGGTCCTTGGAAAGACGCGGCCTCCGGCACAAGAGGACTTCTACCATACTGGGGCAGGCCAAACGTACCCGTTTCCTGGACTGTCGGCGGCGCACATCCATATAAATTCTGCATTTTGAAAAGTATTGATGCATTTGATTCCGTAACCCATGACCTGGGCGAGTTAGGGTGCTGATCAGCAAACGGTATCATAGATCGCGGTGGAAGCTCAACTGCCATTATAGGCAATGCAGTTGCGAGAACTCCTGGTGCTCGGGGCTTTGGTACTGGTACAATTGGAGCCACAGGTCTCGCTGTTGGAATCACGTGAATCACCTGTTCGACAACTCGGGCAGCAGGTTTCTCGCACTGCTCCATCGGTTCAGCAGCCTTCACTTGCTCTTGAGGTCGTACTGTCGTCGACGACGTCGACGATGATGCAGGTTTCGGCTGTTTCTGACGTTGTTGTGTTTTCTTCCCTGGAACGACGCTCCCCGGTGCAGGCAAAGGAGGAAATTCATCCTTGTATAATGGGACGGATGAGGACGGACTTTGGCGACGTTGGGCCATCGTTCTACAGTGAATCACACGAAAACCACTTAAGCACAAGACAAGTGTCGGATAAGTCTTGAAGACACGCGAAAAGAGTGCGATAAGAAGTGAGAACAGGAGCGAGTGGGAGGTGCGACTCTAATGAAGTGCGAAAAGAGAGTGTGGCTGGCTTGCGTTTGTCTCACCGTCAGATGGCCCTCACACGATGACTTTGCATAATTTCTCACCTTCCCAGTATCCCACTCTCCCGTGCTAATTTTAATTCCGCTAGACAGCATCCGCTCCTCCTTCCCATGTCACCAGTTTGCTTCCCATCCACCTCCACAATTCCTCTCATTTTTTATGAACCATGACTTGCACTTTTTTGAATCCGTCTCGGACATTCGGTGTGATGGACCGATGGACGACCACGAAACTCCGCCAGATGACACACGCTTGTCAACCCCATCGCTTGTAACCACCCTTCCTAAAGGATTAATTATCATTTCAGGTGATGATTAATATGACATGACGTATCCAAAATTCCCCAACCACTCTACCTGAAATCTTATTAGTTCCGGATTACTACCCACTGACAATCGTGAGAACTTTCTGGTCCGGGCAACTCCGGCTCCATACATTTGTACTTGTACATTCTGCTAGTAACTCTTAATCCAATATAACACGTACATCAAGCCTTATTTACTGCTTACCACACATCTTTATTGACTTAAGTATGTCTCAAACGGAAAAATACTAATACATAACGACACATCAAATGGACAGCGCAGTGAACGCAAGGAAGTCTAGAGAGGACGGTGGTTTTTGAGGATGCGAGTGTAATTCACCTCGGGAGTTAGGAGATGGAGCCCACGATGCCAACCCGGACTCACGCACAACTACAACACACAATTCTTTACTGCAGTACGGACTCCACACTTCCTCATGTCCTTCCTTTCTTCTACACTTCTTCATGAGGATGACTATATGGGAATCTCGACTCTCCCATGTTGTAGTGCATCTTTCAAGCATCTTTGAATCCCATGAACATTGTTTGTGGGACACACTAGGGGAACAACATAAAGAAAGAGGCCGTGGTGGATGTGTTATTAAACACTGTGCTCAGTTGTATGAATTTCCATGAATTGGTCTCAGCCTCAATACAAACCATGTGCATCACATTTCCCACATAACGTTTTCCCTTTTGTGTGACTAACTGAAGATAAGCAAACCAAAGGAAAAGTGGGCACTGCAACCACTGCAACTGAGCATGAAAGATCTAAAAGGAGGATGAAGGGTCTTGTTTAAGTGACAGGGAGATTTATTAGGGTAGTTATGAAATGGTTTAGTGATGATGATGTGTATCGTATTCATGTGTGTGTGTAT
>JAQGAB010001665.1:0-15119 GCA_034696565.1 Isotomurus graminis
ATAAGTTAGTTCTATAGAAGAATCGTATTATAACTAACTGCTGACGTACAATTCATGTATCTAAATAGATGTCCTTAAAGTTTATAATTATAGATTAGGTTTATAGTGAAACCTTGAATTTTAAAAAACTCGAATGTGCGACTGCAGAAGAAGTATCGAGAGGCTTCACAGGAAGAAAAGTCAAGGCGTAGATAAAGATTTTCCTTTTCTCGTGTAAATTCATCTTACAACAGAATTTTATTTGATTTCCTATTGCAATATTGCAAATCCTTTGAGACAAAGCATGTAGACATATCGTTTGAAAGTTCCAACACCTGATTAAAAAATCAATTGGACCTGGAAAACTTAACTTGACATCCGTTCTTATACTTTCTTATTTAGGAATAAATTCTGTAGTAGCTGAACCGAAGTATATTTTGGGGGAGAGGCGATGGTCATGGTGATGTTTGTAAAACAAATTAATTACCCAAGTCAAAAATAGCACCTTACAAAATTACCATACATAGGTAGCTTACTTGTAGTAATATTTGCTTACTCAGCTTTACACAAAAAAAAACTCATCTTAGCAAGTTGATTTAAAAAATCAAATGCACAAACTCTGGGCTGAAGACATTTAAATCCATGTTTATGTCTGACAGCATAAATTGTGTCCATCTCACTTCTACTCCCAAATTCCAAGTAAACTTTGATCCGACACCGATTCAACAGATTATTCATGTAGTAGACTCCTAACAAGGTTAGTGGGTCGACCTTCACTGGCGAAGAGTAAATCTAAAAAATGTGTAAATCTGCATTTCAAATGCATAAATGCAAATAAAACAAATGACAGATGTGGAGCGAGGAAGTTAAGGAGTCGATGACGAGAGAGTTGACTAAAGAAACGGTGCGATATAATCACAGAAACAGTTGTGAAAAACTAATAAGACGAATTAGAAGTGACAGACTAGAGGAACATTGCAAAAAGGAGTTTGAATCTGAAATCCGATTGGCAAAAACCGACAAGACCTTATCTGTATTAAAGACAAATATATACACACAGGTTATGTATGTATATATTCACATGCACACACGATACTGACTACTCATGGGTGGATATTTATATACATGTGCATCATTTCCTCATTTGTGTTTAAAATATACACTTGAACAAAGACTGGATTAGAGTATTTTTAATGTGAGATTCGATTGTCATGATTCCAAGAAAGTACGAAAAGATAAGATCGAGTGAATTGAAAGGAAGTGGGATGCGTTGTGTGCGGAGCACAATCTGGCAAAGTATTGTAGATCGCGTAAACCTTGATAACTTTTATTTTAGACATCGCAAGGGGCATCCACCACCAAGTTTTTTAGGCCCGAGTCTCCTCGGCTCTCTGTACCGGTTGTACTCCACTGATAACTGGTTACCGATTCCCTAGAAAATTAAGATCAGTTTCGGCGATTATGAAGTAAGTGGGATGGTTGGATGTGACATAATGAACCACAGGACTTTACATATACCCCTCGAGTTTCTTTTGTAACATTTGGAGTTGAGTGATTTGATTTCAATGCACATAATCTTGGAGTGTAGAGACGGAGAGTAAATGTGCAACTTCTATAGTTGTATGTAAAAGTGAGGTTGGTTAATACCTTGGAAAAAAGTGTCGTGAATAATGTAAAGAGAGTCTGTGTGTGTTTGTGTGTGTAATATTCCTATGTAATAGAAGAATTTAGCCCTTGAGCTTCGCACCCTGAGAAAAAGACGTACTTTCTCAGCACAAAAAGCTTTCGAATGAAGCTTTCTTTTAACGCAGTATGGAGTAAGGAGAAGAGCTTAATTTTAGACATTTTGCAGCAGATTGGCAAAGCATTGGAAGTGCTTGCAATTTTTTTATACACTGTCTCCACCATTAAGCTCGTATAGCCCACGTTCACCGGCTAAGCGTCTTCTTTCTGAGCGTGGATAAGACAGAGACTAGTAGTGGCAGGTATTTGGACTCCCATTATTTCTGTCGCTGGGCCAAAAAAGTGATTAAAAAAGGCAGCTACAACTGTTGCTGAGGCCCCATTTGGCTTTTGGGCAGCGCCGGAGCGTTGCAGTTTCAAATCAGTGATTCAATACCTCTCTTCTGTGAACGTGGTTCAGTGCTTTCTCTTTGGAAGATTGGATTTCCGGATTCATTTGTTGGTAAGGCTTTCATATTACCTTAGTGAGCCTTCTTCATTCCTAGAATGAAATTACACCCTTCCATTCTTCATACTTGACTAGAAGAACGGGAAGTTGTAGACAATGCATATGTCCTCTTCTGTGCTGAATTACACGAGGGAAATATTCCCTTTCATTTCTGTGGAATCTTAGAATTCCTTCGGGTTTATGAAATACTGCAAATGGAATGCATGAACAGCAAGCATTCCTTAGAAACCTAAGAATCTCTTGTGAGACTTAATTCAAAGTTCATAATAGTAGGAACCTGTATAGCAAGTAGGATTAATCTACGACTAACCCATGTACATACATTTCCGGAACTGCGTTTGTTGGAACTTGGCGTCGTCATCTCTCCCCGAGTTTTACAATTAGCATCGGGTTTCTCCACAAGTATTAAGTAAGCATGTATGAATGTGAGCATCACAAGTCCCTGTGCAAAAGTTAGATGACGTGTTTCTTACATAAATCCGTGATTTGATGATTAACATATATATTTATATAGTGGGATGTCTCTCACTCATACTTGACTGCACACCTCGAAGACAATGTACGTAGTGTATTTAAGTGTATATGTGAAGGTAGTCTAGAACGTGCAGAAATGAAATTCTGGCATGAGGAATCGAGGAGAGAAATATTTTATTAATAGAAACTGAAGTTCATATATAGAGCAAGGCTAGTGGGGCCATCATCATCTCTGTGATAGCGTTACACAATCATGGGACTCGCAAAAGTCTTCTTCTCATCCACCATCGCCACTTGCATACTTTCCTTTGCCAAGAAAACAACTGCAAATTTGGCTCAGTAATTAGCATGCTCTTCTGGACGTGAATCAAGGATCTACGAATGTACGATGAGCGTGCAACTACCCAATTTAATTTGAGGTACTTTAAGTCATGTCCTTACATGGCCTTTGCATGGTACACCTTAAGAGACCTTTAAGTGCTTTAGAAGTATAACAGGAGGAGCAGAGGTTTTCATAGAAAAGACGCTACGAGAGATCTGTTCTTCTGTAGATTCCCACGGGTCTCTCTGACTATTACTCACATATTGCAAGCTTAGCGCTTCAACTCATACGTGGCCAATGAGACACCTCCACATTAAGTCCAGTCAGAGAAGTTGAGAGGAGAGGCATGCACGTTAGAGTTAGATGTGTGTGAAAATCCTTTTTAAAGGGATTTAAATTGTAAGAATACGGGTACTTGTTTAATATTGTGGAGTGAAGTGCTTTGACTAAGCTGGGTTTCTCGGGTGTTGTTGGACTGGATGATAATTCTCAGTTTCGTTCTTGAATTTCCAGATCTTGCCATTTTGGAGAGGATCGACAATTTGAATTTTTGTGAGTACTTAAAGAAGCGAAATAGTGATGGATGACGGCCACGCAAAGACGTGGGAGGAGGTTGTGAATCACTTCGGAACTGACCCAGAGCGCGGTCTCTCTCCAGACCAAGTCAAGAGACATCAGGAGAAATATGGATCTAATGGTGAGTTTTAGTTTTGGTCCAAGTCCCCCCTGCTGGGGAGCAAAGGTGTGAAATACATGGTCGAACATTTAATACTTTTTATTTCAGAGCTCCCTGTTGAGGAAGGAAAGTCACTATGGCAGTTAGTTTTAGAACAGTTCGATGATCTTTTAGTTAAGATTCTTCTTCTCGCCGCTATCATCTCTTTCGTAAGTGACGAGTAGTTTATTATATAATTGTTATTTTGGGGTGGGTCTTCTTAAATGAAAAATTAATGTGTCTTGGGGTTTTTATAGGTCTTGGCTTGCTTTGAAGAACACGGTGAAGGAGCTGAGGGTATCACAGCATTCGTCGAACCATTCGTCATTTTGCTCATTCTGATAGCGAACGCTATTGTTGGTGTGTGGCAGGTATGATTTCTACGCTAAATTATTAATTGTGTAATAGGTGCGTTATTTACGTGGTTTGTTTTAATGTTTCAGGAGAGAAACGCTGAAAGCGCTATTGAAGCCTTAAAAGAATATGAACCTGAAATGGGTAAAGTCGTCCGAAGTGATAAATCTGGAGTTCAGAAGATCCGAGCTCGTGAGATTGTGCCTGGTGATTTGGTTGAAATTTCGGGTAAGTAAAGACGAGTAAGGATTAGAATTAGGTCTGGGCCAGTAAAGTTAATTTTTGGTGTCAATTCTAGTCGGAGACAAGATCCCCGCTGATATTCGAATCACTAAGATCCTTTCTACTACCCTTCGAATCGATCAATCTATCTTGACTGGAGAATCTGTGTCTGTCATCAAGCACAACGAGCCCGTCCCTGATCCCCGAGCTGTCAACCAAGACAAGAAGAACATTCTGTTCAGTGGTACCAATGTTGCTGCTGGAAAGGCTCGAGGTGTTGTGATTGGCACTGGATTGAGCACCGCTATTGGTAAGATCCGAACTGAGATGTGCGAGACTGAAGAAATTAAGACCCCTCTTCAGCAGAAACTCGATGAATTCGGTGAACAACTGTCCAAAGTATGTGAATGAGTCTATTTTACCAAATCAGGTTTTATTGAACGCTCAAAAAAACTGTTTGTTTAAGGTCATTTCCATCATCTGCGTCGCTGTCTGGGCTATCAATATTGGTCATTTCAACGATCCCGCTCACGGAGGATCCTGGATTAAGGGAGCTGTCTACTATTTCAAGATCGCTGTCGCTCTTGCCGTCGCTGCCATTCCTGAAGGTTTGCCCGCTGTCATTACCACCTGCTTGGCTCTCGGAACTCGCAGAATGGCCCAGAAGAACGCTATTGTCAGGAGCTTGCCCTCCGTTGAAACCTTGGGATGCACATCTGTCATCTGCTCTGATAAGACCGGAACCCTCACCACTAACCAGATGTCTGTGAGCAGGGCTTTTGTTTTCGAGAAGATTGAAGGAAGTGATATCACTACCCACGAATTCGAAATCACTGGATCTACCTACGAGCCCATCGGTGAGGTCTTCTTGCGAGGACAGAAAGTTAAGGCTGCTGACTACGATGCTCTTCAGGAACTCGGAACTATTTGCATCATGTGCAACGACTCCGCTATTGACTTCAACGAAGTAAGATTTTGCATCAATGGTGGATTTATATTACAATGTTGGAACGTCTTAATTAATGGATAATATTTAAATGTCTACAGTTCAAGCAAGTGTTTGAGAAGGTCGGTGAAGCTACTGAGACCGCTCTTATCGTCCTTGCTGAGAAGATGAACCCCTTCGCAGTTGGAAAGACCGGATTGGACCGACGTGGAGCTGCTATTGCTGTCCGACAAGACATGGAGACCAAATGGAAGAAGGTAAATTTTAGAGCAGAAAGGATTGTCCTGTGTTACTACCAGCGGATGTTAGTGACAAGTACTAATTCAACTGCTTTTTGCGTTAGGAATTCACTCTGGAGTTCTCCCGAGACAGGAAGTCTATGTCATCATTCTGCGTTCCATTGAAGCCCAGCCGTCTCGGAACTGGACCCAAGATGTTCATCAAGGGTGCACCTGAAGGAGTTTTGGACAGATGCACGCACGTCCGAGTCGGAACCCAGAAAGTCCCAATGACCAAGGCTGTCATGGCCAAGATCTTGGAACTCACCAAATTGTACGGAACTGGACGAGATACTCTCCGATGCTTGGCTTTGGCTACCATTGATAACCCACCTAAGCCAGAAGATATGGACTTGGTTGACGCTACCAAATTCTACCAATATGAAGTCAACATGACCTTTGTTGGTGTTGTTGGCATGTTGGATCCCCCACGTAAGGAAGTTTTCGACTCCATTGTTCGGTGCCGACAGGCTGGTATTCGAGTCATTGTCATCACTGGAGACAACAAGGTATTATTTCTGCAGACACTTTGTGCAATAAGGTATCTAATAAGATTATATGTGTAGGCTACTGCTGAAGCCATCTGTAGACGTATCGGAGTCTTCGGAGAAGATGAAGACACTACTAACATGTCATATTCTGGCCGAGAATTCGATGATCTCCCTGTCTCTGAACAGCGAGCTGCCTGTGCCCGATCCCGATTGTTCTCTCGAGTCGAACCTTCTCACAAGTCCAAGATTGTTGAATATTTGCAATCTATGAATGAAATCTCTGCCATGACTGGTGATGGTGTCAACGACGCTCCTGCTCTGAAGAAAGCTGAAATTGGTATTGCTATGGGATCTGGAACTGCTGTCGCTAAATCCGCTGCTGAGATGGTCTTGGCTGACGACAACTTCAGCACCATCGTCGCTGCCGTTGAAGAGGGCCGTGCTATTTACAACAACATGAAACAATTCATCCGATATCTTATTTCCTCCAACATTGGTGAAGTCGTCTCCATCTTCTTGACTGCCGCTTTGGGTCTCCCTGAAGCTTTGATCCCTGTCCAACTTTTGTGGGTCAACTTGGTTACTGATGGTCTCCCAGCTACCGCCCTTGGATTCAACCCACCTGATCTTGACATCATGAACAAGGCAAGCTTAAAATAACATACATTGACATACATGGACATCGAGGGTCAGGGAAAATGGAACGTAGTTTAATTGGCCAATATTCATATCTGAAAAACAGGCACCCAGGAAGGCTGATGAGAGCTTGATTTCCGGATGGTTGTTCTTCCGATACATGGCCATTGGTGGATATGTCGGTGCTGGAACCGTTGGAGCCGCTACCTGGTGGTTCATGATCTACTCTGGAGGCCCACAGCTTTCTTACTACCAATTGGTGAGATATTAGTGTTTGCCTCTTGTCTCAGTATTGTTTAAGTATACAGCGATTAACTAAGCATACAATTACAGACTCACCACTTGCAATGCACCCCAGACAGCGATATCTTCAAGGGAGTCGATTGCCACATTTTCCATGATCCTCATCCAATGACTATGGCTTTGTCCGTCCTCGTCAGCATTGAAATGTTGAACGCCATGAACAGCTTGTCTGAAAATCAGTCTTTAATTGTCATGCCCCCATGGATCAACTTGTTCTTGATGGCTGCCATGGCTTTGTCAATGACTCTCCACTTCGTCATTCTCCACGTCGAAATCTTATCGGTGAGTACATTTTAATGTTCCTGTGCCCAAGAGTTGTGTCGAAGAGCATTAACTGGAACCGACGAAACCTCGTTTTTGTGCTTTACAGCAAGTGTTCCAGGTCACTCCATTGAATCTTGAAGAATGGCTGGCTGTCATTAAGATCTCGGTACCGGTCGTTCTAATTGATGAAACCCTCAAGTTCGTCGCCCGAAAATACATTGAAGGTCAGCGCAAATATTTACATTGTCAGTGGATAGTCCTGATGTGGGCTGTGTATTTTGGGTTGTTGAAAGTTATTCCGTTATAACAAGTGCTATTAACTAATTACCAGTATGTTTAAATTACTACTGTGTGTGTGTGTGAAATTTGTGCTGGGAGTTTACTTATGTCAAATTGTAACCATTCTATAGCAAGTAGCTATGCACAGTATACAATTAGATAGCCGTCAATTTAGGAAAACGTGAGTGTCTAATCTTACCACTTTCAAATTCAGAATATTCAGATTCAGTTTCTAAAATTCTTAGTCTAAGTAGTTTCCAGGTTTACATCTACAGAAATTCCTATCGTACATTTTAGACTCTACTTTTTAAACAAGCGTCATTCCGTTTGGTATTATTGTGATAACATGACGTGTACTAAACTTATTTTACTCGGAGCGAGGATTCTTGTCCAAGCGTTTGTATGCAATGAAATCCAATATTTTCCCATTAACGTATGATTAACCATCTAATATACCGTTAAGACAGTCATTTAAGAGACGGCTTTATGTTCCGTACTCTCAATTCTCCCTCCCTGGCCCTACGTTACTTGCAACGAAGTGGAAAAGCAGCTTACTAGCGTCTTAGTGATCTGTCTGTCGGATTGTGCTGTTGATTCTCATTATAATGTGTGTTTTCTACCGTACCTGTATGTAATGTTGAGGCAAATATTCGCAAACGTCAGTATTGTCTGCGTTAGAAACTCAATAACTGTTCCATAGCTCATGTCAGTTCTCATTCGATTCGTAAAGGGCTGTGCTTGCACGATACTGTCATGTAAATATCACGATAAATTTCTAAATTTAATACTTAAAGCTTCATGAAATGTCAGAATTGATTTGCCATAGTGAATGAGTGCTCCGAATTAGTGACTAATAACATAGTAGTTAGGAATACAGAATGGACGTGAAGATCGGATAAGAGTTTGTGGAGGTTGTTGAATAATTAATACAGAACTAGGCGAATAATTTGAAGTAAGTCGACTGTTTAAAACTTTAGACTTCAAACTTTCTCGTCATTCTAGAATATCTAGATAGTAAGGAATTCGGAGGAATCGAACATTGAAAAACTCGGTAGAGAGGAGACAGTTCTAGTGTAGACTTTAGGAGTAGATTTTGAAGTTTCCGAAAAGTTGTAGGCGTAGTCATAAAGATGTCTGAATTCGATGTCACGATTTATGCAGGATGCCTGAGATAGAAGTTGTCAAATATCATATTTGGAGTTTAAAAACTTGAAATTCTCAAGCTGGTCTTATGATAATTTTGTTAATCATATGAACATCTATAATATCTTAAATGTACAAACAACGTGAAGCTTTAAGGTGTCGTTAAACTTAATATTTCGAAGTATAATATCCAGGACAACTATCTACTCTACAAAACGTACAGTGATTTTTAAAAATGATATAGTTGTTTTAAGCTCGTGCATGATATTCCCCCTTTATAAATAATAATGCTTTGTTGTGCAATAGCAGCACTTAATTTTGTACTTACGAAGTGTGGTAAGTCCCTGTAATTGGAGTGAAAATATTGAAATTATTCATCTGAGTAACTTTTAGACAAAAAACAGCTTACAAAAAAGCTGATAATTTCAACTGGTGGTGTGGTAAGTTCATTTTACTAGTAGTTTAAAATGTAAGTTAATGGATTGTTCTAATAATTTTGAAATTTGTAATACAACTGTAATATCATGAACACTGATTTAAACACGAGTAAATTTGAGTCATACATACATTTATAAACAACACAATATATAATTGTACCTGGTAGTTTATTTATAGAACACGACGACGGTATTAGTTCCGCGATGCTCAGACATAGCATCGTGTAGATCACCATTAATCGGTGGTTTAGTTACAGCTTTGACTAACTGTCCTGTCCTTTCAATTTCGCTATGAAGTTGTGTTTGATGGTTTGGTGGGTTTCGGAGTGGTTTGTCCCGTTTGTCATCTTCTGTCATGTCCTGATGTCTCATCTTATCAAGCTAAGCAAGCTATGAACATTAATAAATAATATGAATCCAAAGCGAATCTCTTCACCTGTTTGTCACCTTTTCTAGCCCCCGTTGCGGCCCGGTGAGATAGTTGGACGTAATTCTCAAAACATCCCTGTTCTCCTCCTGAAACCCCATTGTTTAAGTATGAACCCTTTGGATGATGACATGGTTTTGTTACCTTTCTCTCCTTAAAATTCAGTTTTACTAGTCAATCCATTCCCAGATGATAGCCGTTTGGTAGAAAATAGTGATCTCCAAACAAGAACCCTCAATAATGTTGACTTTTTTATAGGTCCTAGCAACCTTGCCCGAATGAGGATGTAAACTGTGAAGTAATTGGCGAAAAATTTAAGCGGAATCCCAATCCCACAAGAAGTCAAAAACGCAAAAATTATCTCCGCGATGCACCAAAGCTAGATATTATTAGGTAGCTGTAATGCTGAGAAATTATATTTTTAGCAGTAAAATGGAAGATCTGGATATTTGTCTCTTCTGTACCAAGCCATGATGATATCATATTGCAACTGTTTTAAAAATACAACGAATATCACCTCAATTAAAGATCAAATTTTGACAATGATTTTTAATAAACTTCATGCGGTGTTTTATGACCTTTTCCATCAATGAAATATCATCTCAAGTCTGTTCGTGCTGTACATTACATATACATAAATAACGTTAAATCTATATAAACTATTTACAATAGAGTCATTCATAATCTTTTAAGTTGGTGCTAGTACCTATTTTTGTCCACTTAAAGAGTAATAAATTTGTCTACCAACTCAACATTTGGTATTAGAAGTGTTTAGTCCACACACACACCGCAGGCTCTACTTAATTACTCTTTGTAAGAAATCGCTTGTTGGACACGTCTAAATTCTACCTACCTACTAATTATATAATTACACAAAGTAGATACAAGTTTTGTATAAATATCAATATGAAATCACAGCTCTGTATAAAAAGACACTGAAAATACATCTTTGGTTTCTCTCTTCCATCCATCTGCACAAATACTCTCTCTCCATTCCTTCATTTCCTAGCATAAGATTATTACTTTCACCTTCAGGTCAAGGGTCATCTTTCCATGGACAACAATCTTTTCCCACCATGATCATCCTTAATACGCACAAACACACACCACACACAGATTCATCCGTCGTAGTGGTACTTTGTGGGAGACAAAGCGGGTGAGTGGAGAGGCATCTCGTGCCAAAGGGCTGTGGGTGTCTCACCAGAACTCCCGAAATACAAACAACCAGTCGAGTCTCCAGAAATACACAAATGTTTTTATCTGCACGCACATTCTCACACACACGAGGCATAGTCGACTATTCTTGAGCTATCGACTATTATTTTCAGCTATTGGCCACATAATAACTAATAACCCGTCTTCTGTCTCTTCTTGGGCCACATAACCTGTCGCCTTGTCTTTTTTTGTGGGCACGAAATTTCACAACTTTATTATCTAAAGTGCATTTTAGTAACAAACGATTACAACACACACACCCTTGGGGAGTTGCTTTGCGTGTTTCAGGAAATGAGAATACGGATTAAGTGATTGCACACTTGGAGATTATTTTGAGACGTTTCTTCAGAAAAGCAGGTGAGTATTTTGAATTGCATTTTGGGACATTGGGAGTGATGATTTGAAGGTGAAGGTGAAGATTGAAGTCGAAGTTGTTTTTTGGAGGGAGTTGGATGTGTGGTTGTTGTGTGAATAAATATTCTGAGTTTTGTGACTGACGAGAATGTTTGTTTGTGTTTAAAGTTTTAAAGTGATTGAAGGATGGAGGAGAATCAAGGAAAGGAAGGACCGGAGGGAACACCAACGGCGAATAAGAAGGGGAAGGCCGATCCAGACGACATTTTTGGTCAGATTGGAGAAGACAATGTGACAGGGGTGCATGAGATTTTGAGGAAGAATCAGGATGTGGTCAATTCGTATGATGACCATGGAATGACTCCGCTCCAACATGCAGCGTACAAAGGGAACAAAGAGTTGTGCCAGATTCTCTTGGATTATGTAAGACTTTTAGTTAGTTTGGGTTGAAAAGTGAAATAAGGGAAGGTTTGAATTTATGTGATTTATGGAAAGGGTGCGGAAGTTAATGGAGGGAAGCATAATAATGCTTACACTGCTCTGCATTTTGCTGCGTTGTCGGGAAATGCTCAGTTGTGTCAGATGCTGTTGCAATACGGTGCCAATCCTTCTGCTACTAATTCTGTTAAACGGACCGCAGCTCAAATGGCTGCTTTTGTGGGTAAGTGTGTTTGCATGTGGTTTATTGACAAGCAAAGTTCTTGTGTGTAATAGTGAATGATCTCACAGGAAATCATCACTGCGTAGCTGCAATTAATAGCTTTGTGGATATTCGGGATGTGGAATATTTTTCAAATGCAAGAGGAATTGAGAAAACTCCACTTTTGGATCCCGTCGCTGTTCGACCGCTGCACCAGTTAATTACCCAGGTATGATTATTGAACTAAAATTAACGTTTAGACAGGAAGCCAGGGTATACGATCTTCTACCATTTTTAGGTGAACTTCCATCCGGTTAGAGTAGCTTTGACTGTTAAGAAGAGCCCTGTTCTTTTGAAATGCATTCCTGAAGCTGCCAAAACTTTGGAAGAAATGTGTGTTCGAGAAATGAAAAAGGTTTGTGGTGCAGTATTAATAACTGGAACTTAAAATGGAAAGAGAGAAAGTACGCAGTGATCATCTGTTTTATTTATTTTTTGCTTAGGGAAGTGAATCTAGTGAGATAGTTGCGTTTAAACTCCATCTCCTTGGCTTCCTTCTAAAGACAATTGAGAAAGAAACAAACGGAGAAGCAAACAGAATTGATCTGCTGATAGAGATCTTACTGAAGTCTAATAAGCCTGAACGAGGAATAGGTGACATGATGGATCTTTTGTTGCGACAAGCAGTTCGAGAATTCAAGTTTCGAGAAACTACAGTGATGCAACAGCTAGTCGCAAACTTAGCTCATACCCAGGTACCAGAAGTAAACTGCTAATCTTTTCTTCTACTGCATCAGATTTATTAGACACCATGATGCTTTTTGTCCACTTTGTATCAGATGTATGAGGAACCAGGAGCTTGGTCTATTATCTGCACGGTTGTGAACGGTCAGAAAGGATTTCGAGACAACGAACCATGTGTGTCGTGTGGAGAAGAACGAGGAGCTAAGAAATGTTCAAGATGTCATTATGACGCTTATTGTGATAAGGAGTGCCAGAAGATTCATTGGTTCCTCCATAAAAAGTACTGCAAAAAGAAGGCAGCAGAATATGAAAAACGAAAGAAGGAAACTGCCGACGCCCCCGCTGTTTCCAAGGACGAGTCCTAATTTTCATCTGAATGTACCGTCGATTACACTCCTTTTGCGTTAGTGAGTATAATTAGTTAGCAGTACAAAACATTTGCAACAGCCGATGAGGAGCTATATAAGCTCCGTGACGACCGCATTTGGTACAATCGAATCTACCACCGTTTTGTATTTGAAGGCGCATATAATTCTTCTGCCTGTTTCTTTTCTTATTTCTCAATACTTTAATTATTTGACTCTGAAAGACTTTTGTGTGAAAGAATCATTAAAAATGTATTTGATTTTGCTGAACAGAAGTTTTGTGATTCACTTTATTGCGTCTCTCGCCCAGATCCAAAAATATCTAAAAGTCATCGAGCTTAAACTATTTGCGGGAACTCGCCCGGTCTTCCTTCTGTGTTTTGACTACGTGACATTTCCTCCAGATCCAACAGTCTGCTCATTCACACACCTCAGTGTCTGACCAGTGTGACCCTTGACCTAGCTAGATTCTACCTACTACAAGATTTTGGTAAGTACTTAACAACGGAGAGAACGAGGTACTACAGTACATATTGCTTAAGGAATTCGGAAACCCTATTTTATTATGAAAACTACTAACTTGTTGCATGTTTATACACTCGTTTCGCACAGTGTGGAGGAAGATAACATTGTAAAAGGTCAAAGGGTAGGTGCAACTTGTTATGATGAATGCGGATTCAATGTTACTGTGGGTGTTCGTCCTGGCCGTGACGGCAGGTGTTGGTCTTGTGTCCTTGCTGATTTTCTCTCCGAAGACTGAAGAAAAGGAGCAACAGAAGGATGGCAAAGGTATTAACGTTATACGCAATTATAATATTGTTGAGGTGATTTAGTGTGATTGAGAAATAATCTGGTTTTGTAGAAGGAAAGAGTAAGAAAACCGTTGTGAAGGAACAACCGAAGGGGAAGCAGAGGGTGGAAAAGCGGAGGTCAAGTGAAAGTGTTTCGGAGATTCCAGAAGGGCATCCGTGGCTTGCTGGGCTGTACAAAGGTCACTCGTCTCCTGTCCTGAACATTGAGTGGAGTCCTAATGGAAAATACTTGGCATCTTCTGCAAATGGTGGGTTGAAAAAGGCAATATTATGCACCGTGAAACGATTATTGCAGAGATTTGTTGTTGTGTTTGTAGATCGAACTGTACTCATATGGGTTGTTGACTTTACGACAAAGAACCACAAGAATGTCAGAGTAAATGTACCTTATGATTCTGCCCGATTTACCTCGTGGAGTCCTGACTCAAAGGCTTTTCTAGTTGCTAAGCTTGAAGGAATGGACTTAGAAGTGTACAAGTTGGGAAAGAAACCGGATGGGTCGTTGGGAAATATTGCGTCAGCTTTGGCATTTAAAAGTGTAAGGAATTTATTAACGGCTTATGATTACTGAGTTGGGTATTGGACTATACTATATTCTTTTATGTTCAGGTGCATACTGCTCGTATTGTGGGAACTGGAATTGCTTGTACTGGGAAGTTCATCATGAGTTGTTCTCGAGACGGCAAGATGGTTATTTGGAGTATCAAAGGGAATGACCTAGAAACTCTCACTGCAACTGATGGAGAAGCTTGTAGTGCTAAAGTATCTCCTTGCGGTCGTTACGTAGCCGCTTGTGGAAGCAAATCTACCGTTGTGGTTTACGAGATTGTGTTCAACTCTGAATCGAATTATCGGGGGTCCAAGGAATTTTGCAAACTGGAAGGACATGATAGTGTAATTTATGATATGGCTTTCAACGCTGATTCCTCTAGGATTGTTACGGTTACAAAGTCTGGGCAATGGCGCTTGTTCGACACAACAGGTAAACTTTTAATATTGCATAATGTAGGATTGTAGAAAACGTGAGTTTCACTCACTATTTGCAGGGCATCGTGTTAATTTGATCTGCCAGGGAAAAATTGCTAATTTCGGGGAAACAAGGGAAGCTGATGATGTTGGTGCTGGTGTAGCAATCACTCCTGATGGAAGAGTAGTTGCAATCGCACATGATGACCAAGTTTTCGTGTTTATTCCCCAAATTGGGGCGGTCAACCCGGTGTCAAAAAGCTGGATTATTCCCAATGGTAATTTTTAGAAAGCAGCTGCATGCAAAATTACAAATGCCATACTATATAACGTATTTATTTTCTACAGCTCGTGCTACAACTGTGACGTTCTCAGCAGATTCAAAGTATTTAGCTTCCTCTGGTGACAAAGTCATTCGGGTATATCACAATGTTTGTGGATTTTACGCTAAAGCTCAGGATCTCGATGGTCAGCTGAAAGATTCTTCTACAAGTTCTGCCCAAAAGAGTCGCCTCCAAAAAGAACTGAAAGAGACTATGGAACTGATTAAAAAACATGAATC
>JAQGAB010001666.1:0-15114 GCA_034696565.1 Isotomurus graminis
TTATCAGTCATTTTGATTCCGTTTCCAGTTTCGTACTCCAAGCTGCTTGATTCACTTCCTCGGATGTCGTGTTGGAACCGGGTGATTGCGATGGGAGCAGTTCGAGTGGATGAGGATCCGTAGGTGGAGTCGGATGAGGATGATCCTCCGTAACTTTGGGTTCGGACGGCTGGCTGGGTGTAACCGTAGTTGGCAGCGGCTCCTGCCACGAAGAGAGCGACGAGTGCGAACTGCAAGAAGGTTAATGGGTTTTAGGTATTTCAAAATAGGTTTGGGGTTTGTGGTTTTTTTATTAGATACTTACAGATTTCATTGTGAACTCCTGGATCTGTTTGGTGATCTTGTTGGACTGGAGATGAAGTGAATGATGACTGGACAAGGAAATTAGTCGCTTTTATACCAGAGCCCTTCAAGGGACTCTCAAAAGTTAACATGGGACTGGCAGAGTTGCATACAAAGTATTCACAAGTCTTTAAATAGTTTGCGAGACCTTGCGTTTCTCATGCTCACTTTCTTTATCCCTGGAGAGCTGGGTAGCATATGCTTCATTACTGTGATGCTAATGCTAATGAAATTGAAGGATCACTTAAGTTTTAGCGAAGGACACTAAGTTCGTAATAACTCAAGGTTCAGTGTTTTCTATATACTCGTGGCAAGTTAGTTTTCCATAGTTAAAGTAGGGTATCTTTAGGTCACATCTCACATACCATAGTACACATTCATACGATGGATTGTATATTCATAATAGTCCATTTTCATTTTAACCTGACTTCAGCCATTACCTGCTGAATATATCATTCCAGGCTGTGTTATCCAGAAGATTCCATGTACAAGTAGAATGAACTGATTTGAAAATATCTCAGAAATCTTTTGTCTACTTGTCTAATACTTCCCACATCTTTTATGCCATAACTATCACCTGCAAAAGACCGTCTTTGCACGTTAACAAGATAAAACCAGATTAAGGTGCATTTAAAACACATTTATCTACCTAATAAACGAACAATCCTATTAATAACCTAATCATTACTTCCGATATGCACAAAATGCAAAGAAAAGATGCCAACTAATGGCAGAAGACAATGGAAAGTCTCCTACTAAACTGTAAGTAGACGACATCAGCAAAAACCAAGTCTCAATCTCAGGTAGATTGATCTCAAAATTGGAAAGTGAATGATCGATCGTGCCCCATCGTCAAATGTCAATCTCTTTGGAGGTTTAAAAACGTGTTTTCCTTTCATTAAGAAATACGATACGCAAACAGAGATTCAACAATGACTCGCCTAATTTATCAAAATGGATTCTCGGAGGAGATTGCATACTTCGTATATTGTTCCCCTGTTAAACGATGATAAACCAGGGATGCTGTAATAAGCCGGATGCATCTCAATTAACGCTGAAGAGTCAATGAATGACAAATTAATTAAGTTCCTTCTGTGGCCAAAATTATTCAACCTCATTTTCCTACATTCACAATATTTTACTCTGATTAGCATCGAAGATCTCCTCAAGTATAAATTAAAACGTATTCCTCTATCGATCATTCAGTTGCAAAGTACAATTAGTTCTATCATCACCAATCGGATTAATCTGAGGAGTTTTCTCAACACTTAATCATTCAAATCGGTTTCCAGTTTGTTTTTTGTTACACAATCAGGATTTTTGGGGATTTTCTAGAAGGAAACTCGTTGTTAAAGCAAATAGAACTTTAAAGGTAATTTGTCATTAAATAACTTCAATTAAACATAGCAATCAAGTAATTAAACTAAAAGTATTTTGCCCAGTTAGTTTGCAGGGCGACATGGGACTACTCAGGAGTATTTGGATACTTGGAGGTTTAGTCTCACTAGCTCTTTGTGTGGTTCATCCCCCACCGCCACACCCACCGTATTACTCACCCCCTCCAAGCCCTTCTCCATCTTACTACCCACATCCTCATTACCCACCTCCGCCACCCCAGAACAATACATCTCAGCCAAAAACTATCCTTGCTATCGCTGTTCCATCCTCGTCTCAGAATAATGAACAAGATGACTATGACGATGAAGGGCAGGAACAGGACTCTGGGTCTCACTATTCTTCCTCCAACCAAGGCTCCGGAGGAGGAGGAGGGGGAGGAAGGGGAGGAGGCAGAGGGGGAGGTCAACAACAAGGAGGAGGTGGAGGATCTCAAGGGTCACCATTGTATATCATTGTAGCTCAATCAGGAGACGACTCTTCTTCAGGAGGAAACCAAGAATCCTCCAGATATGGAGGAGAAGGAAATCAACAGCAATCAGGAAGACAATCATCCTCTCCTTACGGACAATCTCAGTCATCTCAAAACGAAGCTAATCCGATTATTAAACTCTTAACTCTGCAAGGACAAGGACAAAGTAACAATGGAGGAAATGGAGGAGGTGGTCGAGGGGGATCTTCTTCAGGTGGAAGAGGTGGAGGTGGAAGGGGCTCCGGAGGCAGACAAGGTTCAGGAAGAAGCCAAGGAGGTGGAGGAGGAAACGGAGGTGGTGGTGGAAGGTACGGATCATCTAACAACAATGGAGGTGGACAACAAGGAGGCAGTAATGGAGGAGGAAATGGAGGAGCTATAAAGATCATTTTACCCCCACCACCCACTACAACAACCACCACTCCTCCTCCTCCACACTACTACCCTCAGCCCCACTACCCCTCCCACTCATACGGACACTACCATCACCACCCCCACTACTCCTACTCCTCCAGGCCCCACTACCCATCATACCCTCCTCAACACTCCTACCCACCTCCTCACTATCCAGTGTACCACGCTCCAGCACCTGACACTCCAGCTCCTTCCTACCACCACGGACCTCACCCTGTTCCCCCTCCAGCCTACCCTGCCAAGCCAGTTCATCACCCACACCCCCCACAGCCACATCCTCATCCTCCATCCCCTTCCGCTGAATACGCCTACTCCTACCAAGTCCACAGCCCACACACCCACGACTACAAGACTGTCCAGGTCAGCAAATTCCTTCAGTGATCCCCTCAAAGTGGCACAAAAGTCACGAAAACCTTTTCTCACAGTTCCTCTCGAGTCTCATCGAGTTTATCATTCTGTAGTAATTGTACCGTTGTATTCTTAATTCTTTGTACACTGTTGATCCTTTGTTGTTTCAATACTTCTCATGAATAAACTGTATTTGCCTGAGCAATCTCAACTTTCTTTGCTTGTAAATCCTGCGATTGCTTCATATTGAAATTCCAGTAACTGCATCGCCTTGTGTAAATACTGTATGTGTGTGATATGGTTTTGAGTTAATTAGAGCGAGAACAATCCAAGTGTTTTTTTTATTTTCAAGGAAAGACGAATCGGTGATAAGGTTGAAGGAAGCTACAGTCTTCTCCAACCGGATGGAATTGTACGAACGGTCAGATACTTTGCAGATTCTAAGCATGGATTCAATGCGGTCGTGGAGAACACACCAGTTGACGCTCCTAAATAAGCATAGGGACATTGTCTAATTCATAGGAGTATTTTAATTGTTTTATAAGTTTTGTTGTCGATTTTAAGTGATATAAAATTTTACTTGAACTTAAATCTATCTGCCATATTTTCTCCTCTGCAAAGTTTAAAGTTCATCTATCAGAGCTTCATTCATCATTTATGCTGTCCACTGCCACCTTTAGAAAAATGTGTACGATCTGAACAGCAATCATCCAAGGATGATATCATTAATGGTTCTCTCTCAATTGCATTCAAGAAGTTGAGAGAATGTGAAGAGTGATTGAGACTTTGAGACTCACAGAGATGTCTCGAGCTGCCTGTTCACTTCAGGTGTTTTTGTTGTAATGTAACTCGTAACTCTGTAACAGGACATACTGAAACTGCTTTTTATGAATTAGAATTGTAATATCCTGGATAAATGCAGATGCATTTGATGTCTCAAACGAAATTGTGTCGCAAAGTCGCATTCGTCATAAAGCTGCTTTTTTGCTGCACATAATTTTACAGAATTTGATACATCTTAGCAAGACAGTTTAGATGAGTTGTTTAAGTGCAGAACGAAGATGTTTTCACTTAGGTATGTCGTTTTCAAGAAGGTGATTAGACCAATTGGAATTTGATGTTACATCAGATGAGAGAACAATTGAGCAATATTCTTCATTCCAAACTACCATTGATCAAACTCGCCCTTCGTTTACTCACTAATTACACCAAAGACGGCTCTTATCTGTTGTTCTGATAGTTTCTTGTTACATCATTTCCAATCAAAGAATTAAATTTGGACTTATTAGGTCATCGATACGCAAACAAAGGAAGAGGATTTAGTACTTAAGTGTCATTATAAATGCTCGTTCTCTTAGTCCTTCCTTCCAACGCAACTTAAATTGACTGATGATGTCAATTTGTATTTCACGTGTATTTCCATCTCTTTGTCTCCTCTCCCAAGGCCAAGCATTGTTATTGATCTTGTTGCTCTAAATTACTTTTTCTATCTTAACGAGCGGCGGTGGATGGAAGAAAGAAGAAAATTATTTATTGAATTAGCCATAAAGTAAAACCCATAAAACATGTTAGAAGTCAAAAGAACTCCAGAAAGTGACATTCCTATCAACTTAAATCTCAAGTACAAATTTTATTGCTCAGCATAAGTGAAGAGAATCACAGAAATTTCGATCCTAACCAATGCAAACAACTTTAGTGTGATTTCTTCACTCTACTCTTACAATACAAATTCCCTGTCAAAAAACTAAGAAATAAATGTTACAGAATACACTTCAAACGAATAAACTAATAATTCTTATTCGATTAAAATATCTGGCACAGGTTTCCTGAAATATGAGAAGGAAATCACGTTAAACACAACCGTTGCATAAACCACCATCGAAGTATTTAATAACTTTACATTTACATTTCACACGCGCATTTTTTCCGTGTCAGTCAAAAGTTTGTGAAAGATGTTCTGGTCTCAAAAGGATGGTCTACGATCGATTTATTCAAAGGATCCTCTTCAGCTGATTAAAATTAGCTCAAGCTTCAAATTTTATTGTACCTTCGTCAATTATCATAATAATAAAAGTGGAACTATGAATGTACTTGCACCTATCAACTATCTACATATTATTGAACACTACAAGCAAAATTGGTAATAATAACTCACTTTATGTGTGATGAAAAATAAAAAATAAATGGTATTTCGTGCTTTACCAATATTATGGCAATCAATTCAAATATATTCAATGATGCCTATATCCCATTTAAACTTTGCTTGACTCGAATTGATATTGATTCCTACACGTAGCATGTGTTACACCGTTACACGTGTATCCACTTAAAGCGTTTATTATCAAAATCAAAAGTGCATCTGACTTTGAATGGATTGTGACTCAATAAGCAGATCAACTGCTGTTGGTGCAACTACATTCATTCACGACTGAAGACTTACTAGTTTGCATTCCTGTCTCGTAGGCAGTTACAGCGTGGACCCATTCATCAGAACGGTTACATAATTACATGTTACGTGCATTATTAAATCAACTCGTTTACAATATTATTTACTACACGTCCAACCGCTCCCGTTCACACGCAGCGTGTTATGTGTCATGAAGTTGAAGGTGGGCTATGGCTACGACTAATCTCTAAAAATGGAGATCATATCGTCCAACTGCATCTACTAATTGTAGGTGTGAACAAGAAGGAAATAAGCAGGTGAAGTGCCAAGTTATCTCATCACAATTTTGGAGCAATAAATAACTCGGTTAAATATTAAGGAAGTTGAATTTTTGATGCCAAATAAATATCTTCATATTTGCTAGGGAATTTATTTGGGATATATTTGATCTCACAGGTGAGACATGAAAGGTCACTTGTCATTTAACAAGCCAAGTTTATAGATGACAAAAACTATTGGAATGGATTTTAGGGATTATTGAAACGAGGCCAACTTTGGTTGCATTCTTAAGAAAGACGCACATAAAAGAAACAAGTGTGACATGGGGTTGTTTGAGAGGTGGTGTGTCAATCGTCTAGACTCTTCGAATTGTGCGGAGGTGTGGTCGAGAGAAAATTAATTGTCTTAACAATTTAATAAGAAGGACTAGTGGCACAACTCATGTCGTAGATGTGTGTATCCTTAAGTCCGCAGTGGACAAAAGGGATTACCAGTGGTAGGGAAGGGCCTGTAAAGCGTATCACAAGATAATCTCGATTAGCTCATTAATCTCCCCAAGGTCTCCTGCTGACAAGAAATTGCTTCATCTCACGTATTCAAGTATGCAAGGTGGGAGAGTTGTGAGATTTCTAATAATTTTTCAATAAGTGCTTATCGAAATCAATATCATTAACATTAGAGTATTTCTTACAAATCTAATACTTTCGATACTGCCTTATAGTCTTTATTTCAAAATATGAATAATATTACATTAGTTCTGCATCATTAGAAATTCTAGAAGGAAAGACTACCAAAATTACAGATCGACTTGACCTTGTTGCATCGCCATAAACTGTGGCTTGGACTTCCAGGGTCATGACATTGTTGGGTCCTACGTAAGCTCCTTCTGAGACCTCAGTGGTGAAGAGGATGTCTTCATTCGTCACCAATTCAACAAATGTCGGAGGATCAATTAATTTATAGAGAATGAGATCTTGATTTACAGTTGAAGCTGAGACGCCAGGGTGGATTCTGGTTCCTGCACTAGGCCAACTGGGTACTGAACTGGTGTAGAATGTCTTGGAGAAAGTTGGAGAGGATGTATCAACTGGGGGTGGACAAGTGCTTGGAACCCAAGTGGAAGGAGAAGGATAAGTGGCACAAGTAACTACAGGGCAGTCTGGACATGTTGTCGGGTACCAGGTAGGGCATGTGCATTCTGTACAAGTTGTTGGAGGACATGTTGTCACCGTTGGATAGTCGGGGCATTCCGGGCAAGTAACTAATGCCGGTTCTGTAGTTGTTTCGCCGAAACAGCAGTCGCAACAGACACTTTTTCTCATCCCCGATACATTAAATGCTGGAGATCCTATACAACACGTTATTTAAACTTAATTATGTGGCATTATAAGAACAAACCGCAAGTTTCAGACTGAAAATATTTTACCAACCTTCAGCGTACTCTGCTACTGCAATCAAAATAATAAACCCTGCGTACCAATTCATTTTATGAATAGTAAAGAAGCAATTAGAACCTTGAGTTTAGCCGAGACCTTCTTTTAGATCTTACGAAATTTTTCCCGAACAAACCTGAATAAAAAAGTTAACTGTGCTTTATATAAACTCAATTTTATTTTGATCCGAATAGCTTATGAGTAATCACTTAACATTAACGCTTAAACGTCATATTTGGATGATTGTTTTTGATAAAAACCGGCGATTTATAGCAGTGACACAATTTTTCCATTGAACTGTCTTTCTTATCGAAAAATAAATGACAATTGACGCACACATAATCAATTCAAAATGATACCAAATACGTTAGCCTGAGGTAAAGCACCTCATATTTGTCATTCTGTATGAGCAGATTATATTCTTAGAACTTATCGTTGCTCTAATTTTTGGTTTATCAAGCCCTTCAAGCTTCACACTAGAGAAGAGACTCATCTTTATTCATACACTAAAAATATTGCAAAATCCATAGTGCACTATAAAAATAAAAATAATAACTTAGGGTGGATGCAAAAGTATCTCAAGGACGGATGAGCAGTGTGCTGTAAATTGTATGCTGTAAATTTAAAAGTGCAATCATCTTAACAGGTTTGGTTAGCTGGGTACGCGACAAATCGTATTTTGCCTATTAGGCAAAGCCAAAAGTGGAAATGCAGGTTAATTTTTTTGTTCTATTGTAATTGTCACCCTTGTGGCTTTTGTCCTTCCACCACCAACTTTTGACTATCGGTCAACCTCCTCAAGAGAGGCTTATTGCTCATAATATGTTTCTTGTTCCACAAACATTTAAAGTTTTTTATCACCTCCCTAATTCAAAGCTCATCTGATTGATTAGATAGTCATCTCTTGTAACTGTCATTTTCTTATGATTTGCATTTCCTTTCCTTCCGATGTGATTGCCAAACCCATGGCACACGAGGTCACATTCTGAAATTGTGAATTAATTTATGCATTAATTAAGTCATCTCGATAAAAGATATTTGGATCATGAATTCACAATGTTAATTGTATCAGATTCATATACATACAGCAGTTGGCAAGTTCACACATTGTTCACGTGGGTTACGCATGGGGCTCGCCATGATGGGCAGGTCTTCTTTTTTTATTAATCCACTTGTAACCCAATGCAGCATACATAACTAGCAATAATAAACCACAATTAACATTTATTTACACCTCTTTGAGAATTCAAGAACAAGCGACAGTGAATACGAATGTATGCCAAAGATCAAAACGATACGTGCTACAGTAAAAGTGACGAGTGTATAATAATGGCTTTTAACCAAGTAGATAGGACAATAAACTTACTCGTTTGCAGACCAGTTCACTAAGTTGGCTGTGGTGTGTTTCACAAATTCAAGCAAATCTATTTTGGCATAAATTCAATACTAAAGATACGATGATACACAGTCAATCACTTTTGCATCTTTGCCGTGACTCTGTCAGCTTTGATTTATTAGCAAAGTCAATATGACATTCAATAAATTCAGCATATCCAATGAAGCACACTGTAAATCAAGAGTGGATGTGTTTAACGATCTTGTTCATTATGGTAGTAAAGGACCATTACATGCCCTCATAATAATTTGCCATTATTCTATTGTTGAATGTGTGATTGTAGCAATAATTAACTTCATAAGTTCATTCTCATTCAAATGCAGAGGCCCAGACGAAAATTGCATCATTAATCTCATCATCAAAAAGAAATGGAAGTATAAACAAGAAATCAAGATCACATATTACTCATCAATATCTCAAGTCCCATTCACAAAATACTTGTGGGTTTCGTACAATGAACAGAGAGAAATTGTCAGAGGTCAATAAAATTATATTAAACCTTTTGTCATTTGGATTATCTCGGAAAATAATCGATTGGTACGTTCCTAAAATTGTTGTGAAATCTTTGAAGAATGTATGTCCAGCTAAACTCAAACATTGGAATTCATTTAAATGGCATACACCGATACACCTGACAGTCGTACGTGCTTCTCATTTATAAACGATTCATAAAGTGGCTTCATGTCGTATTTTTCACTAACAGTATAAAAATCCTAAATTAACAAATGTACATATGTGCAAATGCTGACAATTATAATATTGTCATACCGTGACCTCGTGTATTCACAAAGATTACAGAAGCCACACTGGTGCCTGGCCTTAGACTTGGGATAGTCCTAAGGATTATCAAGCTATTCAACACTTCCTTTCATTCTAATAAAATCCCACAAGATGTTAACGTTAAATATGATATCATCCGTAAAGTAGCATTTAGAATTCCAAACCCTAAACTTACGTACAGCGTGCAATGTGGCCTGGTAATTTATGCGGCTAAACTAGTAACACAATTAGTTGATACATTTATTTATTTAGGAAGAAGGGCGAGGCTTTGTTCATTAGCGTGTGCCAATGTCCCAATGGTAGTCAAGTGTCTCCACTTGACCAACATTGTCCATCGATCCAATGCTGATGCAATTTGAGTGCCCTTTGCCAAATACTTCTTTCATCAGTCCAAATTCTAAATATCGTTAGGGTTTAGAATGTGTTATTTCAATGAGTTAATCTTTGTGATTTTTAATTCACAGAATATTACAGTCTAGAGTCTAGACAGTACAATATGAGATATAATCTAATTTCAATCAATAAAATTGACAACTATACATATTATATGTCATTCAATTAGAACAGGTGGTTTTCCAATTTTGGGCGAGAAATTAATTTGCCAAGCTCCTGTAATCACAACAAATGCCAAATATGTCCGTATGCACATCTACCCATTGGTAATTTAACAATGCAGGATTACCCAACGTCTCAAGGTGTGAAGGTATCATCATGATCATCGCTTGTTATCTTAATTATAAATGTCAAGCAATTTTGGGGTTACTTGAGGCACAAAAATCTTCACGGAAGAAGTAGGCCTCTGTACTTTTACGCATTTTTCTCCTAAAATGTACAATAATTAAACGATAAATCATCAAATTCCAAAAAACTTAAGGTTAACTGGAACAATCGGGTAAACACCCCAAAACTTACAACAACAAAACCCCTCCCTCAGCGTATGCCAAAGTAATTTAAAACAAGCAATTCTTAATTGTACACACACTCTTTACTCAACTTCCTTTGTAACTTAAACCCCATTGCACAACATGGATGGAGAGATGATGACCTTAAATTATTTTTTATTCCTAACGCATCATAAAAAAGAGGAGTCACTATTAAAAAGTACAAATCTCTGTGTGTGTGTGCCCACTTGCTCTTTCTTTCGTCAAAGGGGGTCACACCCTACGTTCAACAATCTGTATCACTGATCATCTTATACAGATGAAGTGAGATAGTCTAACAATCGATCTATATATCAATAGTGTAGTACTCGGAGATTTCAACATTACGTACGGCAGACGGCAGGAGAAGAATTATTACTAACTGATATGATTTGAGTGTTATCCAAGCGTCTTCAAGTCTTCAATAAGATGACTTTGACTCGTAAATAATTTTCATATAAAAGGGAGCCCAACTCAAAGTAATATCATTCAATCCCAGTTCTCCTACGAACAAATACAACAAGCTTCTTCAGACTAAATCGGTTTAAACCGTTCTACAAGCATCATGTACAAGGTGGGTACACTTCTTATTCTTAAGCTTAATTGGAGAGTTACAGTGCTCAAGTGAACTTTATATTCTGAGATTTCGGAAATAAGTGAATCTAAGTGACACAGTTTCTTTTAAGCATCTCTTTATATCTTCACAGGCTGCCGTGTTCCTCGCCCTTGTGGCCGCTGCCTACGGAGGAGTCGTTGCTCCAGCCGGAGTTGCCTACTCCAGCTACGCTGCTCCACTTTCCTATGCCGCCCCAGCCCTCCGAGCTGCTCCAGTCGCCTACGCTGCCCCAGTCGCCAAGGCTGTCGCTGTCCAACCTGAGCCATATGACCCACACCCACAATACAACTACGGATACTCTGTCCAAGACGGTTTGACCGGTGACTCCAAGACCGCCTCCGAGACCCGAGATGGAGATGTTGTGTAAGTAATCAACATGTGAAATCGTCGAATGTGAAAACTTATATACTTACTGCTACATAAATGGACTGGTGTTTCGATTCCTTTCCAGGAAGGGGCAATACTCCCTTGTTGAACCCGACGGTGCCATCCGAACTGTCACCTACACCGCCGATGCTGTTAACGGTTTCAACGCTGTTGTTGAGCGATCTGCCCCAACTGTGACCAAGGCTGTTGTTGCTGCCCCAGTTGCCCGAGTTGCTGCTCCAGTCGCTTATGCTGCCCCAGCTGTCCGAGCTTATGCTGCTCCAGCTCTCCGAGCTTATGCCGCTCCAGTTGCCCAATACGCTGCTGCCCCAGTCGCCTATGCCGCCCCAGCTGTCCGAGCTTATGCTGCCCCAGCTGTCCGAGCTTATGCTGCCCCAGCTGTCCGAGCCTACGCTGCTCCAGTTGCCCAATACGCTGCTGCCCCAGTCGCCTACGCCGCTCCAGTGGCCAAGTACGCTGCTGCTCCAGTCGCTTATGCTGCTCCAGTTGCCAAGTACGCTCAACAAGCCATTGTTTCCACCAGTTTCGGATCCCCAGCCATCTCTTATGCCTATTAAGAAGTAAGGAAACTCCACCCACAAAACACATCCCTTAAAGACCCCCTCAATCATTCTACGAAATGAAGTATTTAAGACATCCCCACTTAGAACGTGTTATTCATCCTCTGTTTGCTCAAACCTTTTCGCACACCTTGAGACTGTTCTCCTTCTTCTTCTGTAATTATTCATCTTTCGTAGCCTAAAGCTGTGATATCGAGCTTCGATCTTAAAGCTGATAATGCTTCTCCGAATTTGTTGTTTTACTCTTTAGTGTGACATCCTTGGATATTTTGTATATCTTCTGTAATTATGTCCTCACTCAATCTGTTAAAAACTCTCCGCTTGTTATTTATTTGTAATCTTTTAAGACGAAATCGGCTGAACTTACAGATGACATGATGCTTCTATGTGCAATCAAATAAAGCAAAAGTATTTTATACAAAGCAATTTCAACTTGTGAAAATATTTTGTTGTTAAATCATCCAGTTCCACCATAATACACATTTAATGGATGAGCAAGCAATAAATGTGCGATCCATAACACATATTAACATAAAGGTAACTTGTTAATCAAATTGTCACCCACCATACCACAGTTACGGAATAATTACATCAATAACTGACTTGTCACGTACCAACCAAAATTGATTCGATGGCAAGGTATAAGTATAAATTGATCCGGGACTATATTCCAGTGAATAAACCAGTGTTCCAAAATGCATATGTTTGAATAAATCAGCACGTGCAGAGTTTTTTACAGATTCAAGCCACCATCGCAAAGCAAAATTGTTAAAGCGAATCCATGTGATTCGCATGAACTTATCGTAATACCTACGATGTAAAAAAAGTTTCTAGTTTATTTCATTTATGCTTCACTCTAAGAAGCTAACTTAAAGAATAGAGTCGAATATTGCTGACTGAAATGACTAAAATATATTAAAGTAATACTGAATTTAATTTCAGAACAAAAACCTATGCATATCTGTGCAATTTGATGCATTACAAAAATTCTCGTAAGACGAGTGCGTAGGATGAGAGACCTGACTACTTAATAGCAGAATTTAATTGGCACTGTTTGTGTATCGAGACGTAAATCTTATCATGAAATGTTAACAAATAACATAAAATTTATTTTTGATTAACACAATGACATCGACGAAAAGGAGAGTTTATGATTGTTTCAAAGATTCTGACGGGGTTAAATGAGATTTCTTATGCTTTGCTGATATCCACGAATAAAAAAGGCCTTCTTCAATCAACCTCAATAATACGACTTTTTTTACTTAATTAAAGTGAACAATAGAAGATGTCATAAATATGGAACCCGCACAGGGAGTGACATAATGAACTGATATCGCCTTGGCGTATGCGTGTGATAGACATCAAGACTTCTCTTTAGCGTCACCAGCATTTGCAGCCTCACAAGGGAGCACACACCCTTCTAGCGGTCCTGCTACAATCTCCATACGTAAATAGTATTACAGTGAGCAACTATGGGTTGTCAAGAAATAATACTAATAATTGCATCATTTCAAGAGCACTTGGTTAGGACCCTACTCTAAGTTGTATCACTACAAACTATCAGCGTTTTCATATAAAAGGGAACCCTTCCCAGACCATTGTCACTTCAAACCAAGTTCACCAACTACCAAGAACAACCACATCAATCCCCAAATTCGGTTGATAATCGCTTAAGAATCGAAATGTACAAGGTGGGTACAACTTGGGGGATGTAAGAGAGAGATAGTGAAAATAGATTTACTTATGAAGCGTCTCTTGATAATCATAGGCTGCCGTGTTCCTCGCCCTTGTGGCCGCTGCCTACGGAGGAGTCGTTGCTCCAGCCGGAGTTGCCTACTCCAGCTACGCTGCTCCACTTTCCTACGCTGCCCCAGTCGCATATGCCGCCCCAGCCCTCCGAGCTGCTCCAGTCGCCTACGCCGCTCCAATTGCCCGAGTTGCTGCTCCAGTTGCCTACGCTGCCCCAGTCGCCAAGGCCGTCGCTGTCCAACCTGAGCCATATGACCCACACCCCCAATACAACTATGGATACTCTGTCCAAGACGGTAAAGACTTTTGTTTTTGGACTCTTTAGGTGAGGGGAGTTTAGTACTACACTTTTGTTTTTGGACTGTTTAGGTTTGACCGGTGACTCCAAGACCCAAACCGAATCTCGAGGTCTGTCTCATTTTAATTAATAAAGTAGTTGAAGGATTCCTAGGAATTCTAAAAACTAGTTTATGGGTTTGTGTAGACGGAGATGTCGTTCGAGGACAATACTCCCTTGTTGAACCCGACGGCGCTGTCCGAACTGTCACCTACACCGCCGATGCTGTTAACGGTTTCAACGCTGTTGTTGAGCGATCTGCCCCAACTGTGACCAAGGCTGTTGTTGCTGCCCCAGTTGCCCGAGTTGCTGCTCCAGTCGCTTATGCTGCCCCAGCTGTCCGAGCTTATGCTGCTCCAGTTGCCCAATACGCTGCTGCCCCAGTCGCCTATGCCGCCCCAGCTGTCCGAGCTTATGCTGCTCCAGTCGCCAAGACCATCGCTGCTCCAGCTTACGCCTACTAAGAAGTACCTCTCGTCTCATCGTTCCCGAATTCGAATCCATCTTTAATTTATGACCCACCCACACAGGCTGAGAGTCCAACTCCTCCCGAACTTGAGACTGCTCTGTCTGTTCCATTCCCGTTCATTCACACAATAAGTCACGTCTCTTCTAGTGAAAGTCATTGATTGGTACGCTATTTTTTCTCCTGTCGAACCTTCGACCCTTCCGTTCCATGTCTTTTCGAACCTCTCGAATATTTATTGGAAACTGTTAGAACTTTCCATTTACTCGATTGTACATTTGTATCCCATGAAATAAACGATTAAAGTAAATGTGATATGCAAAACAGCGGCAGATCGTCTGTTCGTGATGTAAAGGAAGAATTTGTGTATTCTATTTTTGTCCTAATCTACATGACCTTTTTTAAGCTAAATGTTTTTATCTACAATTCCCTATTGTCTTGCTAATCCTCTGTACCGTTACTTTTCCCAGGGATAGTCGTGTGCACTTCTGTCCATTGTTTATGCAATGTTTCATTTTACCCAAACTCAACTACTCAAGTTGTCTTACTCCAGCGGTCCAACACTCAACATCTCTTTCCTTGTTGTGTCTATATTTTAACTCAGAATAAATAGTCCCTTTTATTGACCTTTTAACCAAGACCTAAACGCGCAACCTTAGTCACCATCTCACACACATCCAGTTTACATCGCACCCCTTCATCGTCAATTGCTCTGTCCTTTTCCTAAGTTTAAGTAAGCTCATCCTTAAGTTTCAACTTAAACCATCCTTTCCCTGAAGTATACATACCGTGCTGTGTATTCCACAGCTTCTTCTAAATGTCCCTCATCATCCT
>JAQGAB010001667.1:0-15110 GCA_034696565.1 Isotomurus graminis
CCGTGACAACTGGGACCTTTGACCCCCTCTGACACGCTTCGACTAAAAAATACAGAACAACGGCTTATGGATCCTGCCTAGTAAGGGTTGGACCTTCAATTTGATATATGACACGACCCTTTAGGGACTGATAAGCTCAAACAGGTTCCATGTTAGTTTTATACGCTAAAAGCAAACTCAATTTTTGAAAACATAGCTTAGACTAATAATCAAATTGACAGGTATTAGCACAATTGCCAGAACTAAAACATAGCACTGTTTAATGAATACGGTTAGATTGTTATTAATCCAAACAAATTAGATTGTATTTTGTAGAAAGTCAATAAAGACAGTTTGACTTTAAAATTTAAGACGAACCAGTTTTCTTGGTCATTTTGGAGTCGATATTATAAACAGTCGTAAACTAACACTCTTATAAAAATCACTAATCTGCAAAGTACAAGGTACGTTTGTGTAAACTCCAAACACTGGTTCATGTCATTTCTTAAAGTATTTTAACTTATTAATGCAAGTGTTCATGAATTCTTAATGAATATCCCTTGTCACCTTTGACATTTATTGTTCATACACTTTAAGCTAAACACATACTGCATTTTCTCCAAAAGTCGTATTGTACGTTTGTATATGTTGTTCTCCACAGGAATATAATGGCTACTCCATGAAATGAAATTTTGCTTCAGTTTAAATTCCACGCACAAGTCATTTGCTCGAATGAACTTCGCTACAATTTCGCATAGGATACACAATGTGGCCAAAGCTAGACCAACTCCCAAAGAATAAAATATTGTTATCAAGTTTCCACTGATGACTACAAGGGGTCTAATGTTGTACTTGGAAACACTTGCCGTTACTATTCTAGTAAACGGAGCCCTTGTGGATGCGTCAAACATATCAAACCACTCTGTAAGTTTGAGATAAATTCCAGAATGAACGAGGATCTTGAAGTAGTCAGATAAGGGAGAGAGTGTTGATCTGGTGAAATACCACCCTTGCAATGAATAATGTACATTCTGCTTCGATATAAAGAACTTTCTATCTGTGTAATATTTGGATAGATGCTTAAATTCGGAAATAATCGTTGTTGATGTATCTGCATAAACCACCCGACCGCATTGGCTAATTTCCTCCTCAATAGCCTGCTCAATAATCCTAAACATTTCAGTGTTGGTGGTTACATTGTATTTCCAAAAGGTTTCTGGGAGAAGAATTTGTTTGAGTAAGAATTCATCCATTTTTCTCCAAGTTCTTCACTTACTTTTCTAGCTCTCACAGCGTAACTCCATGTTGGGTGGTTCAAGTATAATTTATAGTAGAATTTGTAAAATTCATCATCATATACAGTCTTTAATTCGGTATCGAACTTGAATCTACGTCTTAGCTCAACAGGGTAATCAGGGGAGGGAAAGTTGTAACCATCAAATGGTTGCGGGGGTGAGAGAATTGCAAAGTCCTCGTCAGTCAATTCGCTAACCATCTTATGTTCGCAGAATGGAAATGTTCCTTTATGTTTACACCTATGGTGCTTGCCACAAAGGTCAGTAAATTGAGTTATACTGGTATTTGAAAGTGGTGCTGAGAGAGAGCAGATTCCAGCATCTTTATATCCGTTTGTGAGCACAAGAAATGCGAGTGAAAAGCCAGCTAGAAAATAACGGAAGGATTGACTCTGAGATAATTGATTGGGAATGTTTCTTGAATTGTCGAATGCATACGAGCAAACAATTAGAAGATCGGAGATGTTTTGTGCCTTTAATTCATGCTTAAGTTGCTTCTTAAGCCTCATGAAAATAGGAATTGTTAAAACAGCAATAAAAATTGCAGCCCAGAGGGAATTTTCAAAAGGTTTTACGTAAGGTATGAGACTGTACTTTTTTTTAGCGAAGCAGGTGAGGAAACTAAATGACATGGAGTGTGTTGTGACGTAAGAGAAATCGTTGGGTACATGGGGAATCCATTTATCGGTAAGTACAGACACAGCAGTTGAAACTATCACAACCTGACCAGAAAATAGGAACGGAATGCTCTCTGATATGGTAGAACATGTTAGCTCGCTGCAGTTGAAGATTTGATCGGAGGTGATATTTGCTTTTGAAATTAGTTGTTTAAGAGTGAAGAATAGAATATTCCGTGGGTCTATATTATTAAAAAACCTGATGCTGACTTTGTTAAGTAAATATTCGCTTGTTTTTTGTGGCTTGTAATTGGAAGTGTATATTACTATGTGTTGTCTGAAGGACAAAACCGCCATGTAATTAATCCAAGCAACAAATGAAGAGTTGTTGTACAAGTCAAAGGAATTTTGGTGCCTTATGAGAACATAACGGGGTTTGCACCAAACGCATATATAGTAAAGGTTAGAAATTCGCAAAAGGCGTTTTGAGTTTATCTCGTCTAGAAATGAAACAGCCATGTATGATGAATCGATATTGATAATTCCATATCCACCAGTAAACCATGTATCAAAATATGACTCGTAGGTTTTCTGAAATTGTTGAATAGGAAACCTGGATACATGAATAATATAGATGTGTTTCCTGTAGTACATATATGAAGTATACGAATCATCGTGGGAGAGGATTAGAACAGTCCGTAGTAAAGTTTCTTGAAGGTAGTACATTTCGGATGTGTATTCATCGGATGTAAAACTGGTGACCTGAATGATGCAAGTAAGACTTCTCTTAAAGTATGGCCGCGATAAAAGTAAGCCGTGTGCTTTGATAATAGAATCGTTCGTGTAATAAAATCTAAATTTCGGTGGGTAATAGCTAAAGCGATTGAACTCGTAAATGGTTACAAGCCCGGAGTAAATGGGGCCCTCAATCTCCCCAGTAGTGGTTACTATGTGTACATAGCAAAGATTTAGGGCCACAGGTAAGTAACAGGAGCCATTTTCTGCTCCTGAGCTGATCATGGTGAACACAAGTATTAAGATGAATATGTATTCGTGCATTTTGAATGCTTTTGTGTACGCTTGATGATAAAAATTAACTAACTGTTCTATGTTTGTCACAGACTGAATTTGAGGCTAAAATATTGAAATCACATACCTTTGCAGTAAGAAACATGAGCTTGCAAATGAATATCCTAGATGTATGTAACTCAGGCGTTCGAAAAATTACAAACACATACTTAATACGAGAGTACAATAAATCAATACTAATCGATATTATATTCATTGGCCAAGTGGTTAAGCTTTATGGTTGCTCTATATCTTTAAGCTTAAAGTCTCCTTATTGCATAGTGAGAAACTTGTTCATTTTAACCTGTTGACAACCCTTTGCTTTGTTAGCTATCTTCAAAAATGAACCAACGGCCCATTTAGCCAGCCTAATTAGATTTTTGGGATCTCGTAGGACTAATATCGCTTCAGTTTGCCGTATTGGTTAATATGAACTACTATTAATAGTAAATTTACGTTTTAGCCCAGTCAATTTGGGTTTATAGGATCACCTGTGGCGTGTCCCCAGCCTTAGCCTATTTCCAAATTTGCGCTTAAATATCTCCTACACTGGTAATTGGATCAAACTAAAATTTGGCACACTACTGGAAAAAGCGAATTTGATGGTGCACCTTGAGTTTAGTGACGGTCAGATGCTTAACATACTCATAGGTAGTGCTTAAGTGTCAAAGGAATTGTCAAAATTATTGACAACGGAGGCCATACGGGGCTTGGCTCCGCTCCACAACTTTCACAATCACAAGATATTATTATTTAGAGAAACTTTGGTTTTGTTGCAGCAGAGTGCTTAAATGGGGGTTTAATTAGAAAAAATTATGTAGCTAGAGAATACACGATTTTCCAAATTCTAAATAGCTGACCACATTAAGTGCTAGAGACATTTAATCAGGATTAATTTAACTGTTGGAATTATTTGTATCTTAAACAATCACATATTGCAAAAATGACTGGGCTAAAATAGGCTGCTTGAAGCAGGTTTTGCACTATGTGTACAAAGCAATGGTTGTGATGCAAAATAGTTCTTTATTCGATAAAACTAGTTATTTCCCATTTCCAAGAGGATTTTGCACATACATATTGCTGTTTGTTGCTGCTGCTTTTGATTGTTTCGTGTAATCCATCCATCCTCTGTTTGTTTTAGACGAGCATTTCGTTTGATTAATAGTGCAGCCACTGCCTTATAAATAATGTAATATCTGGCCCAAGTTATTGAAGAAAGTGGGCAAAAATATACGTGGAAATTAATCAATACTTTGTAATTTATTCATTAGTGTACAAGTTTTGTGGAAAGTTTACAAGCAAATTGAGCAAAATGATGCCTTTTAAGCTTTAAATTATCTATTCTTTTCCGTCCACCATTGCTTAGCTGAAACAACTCAGATGCCTAGAAAGATGCACAATATTGTTCTTGTATTATTAGTAAGTTATTTGTTACCATGGTAAACCTTAAGCATCAACTAAATATATCCGATATGGAGTTGCAGTGTATTCTGTGTTTACAAATTATAAATGCAATGGGAGATGAACCATCATATTGGAACGTGTAGGACAGATGGCATACAGAGACAGACATCAAAAGGACGACAGTTAGTTAAGTTGTTAGATCAACTGACCAGTTATCAACCTTCGTATCGTAGACTGTTCGTTTCTTTTATACATTTATTCCGTAGTGCAAATCTCTGCCCTTTATCATATCTAAGGAAGTTTCTCAATTAAAATCTGCCATTAAAGCCCAATAGCCCAGAAAGAGGACACTCAACACAAATGTCTCACTCTGGACGTAGTCATCCTCTCCGTCTGCCTGGCGGATGAAGATAGTGGAGTTCCTTTGGTCCCACGAAGACCTAGTGGAGAGTTTCTTTTTCCAGATGGGGTGGTTGTGTGTGGTTGAGCCGGAAGGAGCAATTCCAGAGTCCGGAGTACGTAGGGGTCCAGTGAGACATTCCTTGGAATCTGAATCTTTATATGAACTTTCTTCTTCCCACCGCCAGCCATTAGAACTTCTTTCAAGTCTTCAGTGACGCGTGTCCCTGCTTTGCAGGTTCAGAAGGTCGAAGAAACGAAGAAATGAGGCGGATGGGGATGAGTTTTGTGTAGGGGGAACAACGTTCATATTAAAGTTGAGGAGGGGACAAGTTTAATCAAGATGGTCAGCTAGTTTGTGGGAACCGTGAAACTATTTATATAAGCATCCCCTAATTCGCAAAGTAATCGCATCACGCTCCATTTCCTTTTTAAAAGCCAGTGGAATATCCACAGATTTGTCTTGTAGTTCCTGTAGAATTTCGTTAAGTATTCCTTTGGGTAGCTTAGCTCTTAGGGGAAATATAACTCGAGTAATTAAATTCTTCAAGGGCTGGCAAAAATTAGTTTGTGTGGAGAAGTATTGAAACAAATTCTGCGTGAATGAAAAGACGTAAGAATACTTATACGGATTATCGGAGGCGTGTCCATTTTCCAATGCAGCCCATAAACTGGTTGACTCGTATGATTTCGAGGCAGACCTTAAAATGGAAAAGTATTCGTTATCTATTTCAACACTGTGTGCTTATGTAGGCGAAGCGTTTTTGGTGGCAGTTAGATAATAAAAAGTCTCAATGCTCCGTTTCTTGAGCGGAGCTGTAAGTTCTGATATCCCAGCCCCTTCGTAGCCGTTAGTTAAAATCTCGATTAGAAGCAACCGCATGCCAACGACAATTCTATGCCAACGACAATGCCAAACGTGGTGTCACGCTATCCGTCTGTCCGTCTGACTGTTCGCAATTTATCTTAAGCCCCACCAAATCGATTGTCACCAAATTTTGTGGGGATGTTGCGAAAAGGAGTCAGACCTTGCGCTCACAATTTGGTGTCGATTGGAGTGCTGTGTGACCCGTAGGGGTCACCCAAATGGGTCAAAACTGCAGAGGCGAAACTAAGCATGGCTCCTCACCAATTTTTTCACAGGCGCAAGATACAGTAATCTCATGCAACTTTGGAATTCGTATACAAGTTCGAAATTGTTGCAGTGTGCTTAAATGGGGCTTAAAGATGCCGAAATTCGCGTAGCTAACGACAGCAGAGGCATGTGTATGCTTATTTGTGTGTGTGAGGTCTTCAGTTACCTGGGCTTAAAGAAGCTGCTTGGTGTAGGTTTTTTTATTCACACGCAACACTTACATTACAACATATAATCACTGAAGTACAAAGCTAATACATATTATGTAGATATTTATGGTCTAAAACATGTTTCCACCAATTCTTATGTATCTTCAGCGGTTTTTTGTTCGTTTTATCGAAACAAATTTAAATGTTTTGTAAACATTTTTACATTGAAAATTGCAGAATGATTTTGAATGTATAATAAAGGTAACACAACACACATTCATCTGAATACTGAGAAGCTTAAAGCCACGTACAACATGGTTGGTATGTAAATTATGTTTCAGAAACCTCACGAGGGGTTTTAATTTCATAACCCACGTTTTAAAGCGATACACAATTTGCTCAGCAGTAACCACGGAGACTAATTGCAGAGTCTACAAGCGCTCCCAAAAAAATAGATTGAATGTTACCAAAAATTCTAATAGGTTTGGCTCTTTGCCATTTGACATTGCGGATGGTAAGATTTCTGGTAAAGCGAAGCCTGGATTGATACAATTTATTCATGTAGAATTCCTCGAGTTTGTTATAAATTCCGTTGGACACAATCGTTTTGAATGAACTAGCAACCTTTCCATTGTTGTCTTTTAGAAAACTCCAACCCTTGTTTTGTTTGAATATAGGCTGTTTTCCTTGAAAAAAAGATATCCAATGATAGTTCTGCAAAAGATATTTAGATTCCCGGTTGACTTTTGACTCAACATCCGCATAGACAATTCTGTCGCAGTCTACAAATACCTTTTTATTTGCAAATCCCAGTAGAGTATCTACCGAGTTGTTTTTATATTCTTGAACTGTATATTCGAATAATGTTTCAGGTATTCTAATTCGAAAGGGAAACAAAATACGGGTAATTAAATTATAATGGGTGTTGTGGTAATTTACGTCTGCAGCAGCGTAAATATCGAACAAGTCTTCAAAGATTGTAAGTGGGTAATCATGCATGTGGTAAAGCTTAGTGGAGTCGTACACGTTTTCCAAATCATTCCATAATGTTGTAGACTCGTGGGCGTTTGAGGCGGAGCTTAGCATTAGAATGTCTTGTGGCTTAAGAGTGACATTTTGTTCATATAAGGGAATATCGCTTTCATGAATATTACACAAGGTAGAGCTTTTATTGTATTAAACCTTCCTCCGTGAATAATTTGTTCCGAGCTGTTTGGTGCCAGAGACAACTCATCCACACGAAAATTCATTCACCTCTAGTCACACCTTTAGACCAATCGTCCAGTGAGTCGCGATAGTTGGAACGAATAAGTAGCTCCTAATTGGTTTTTGTGTGGTGGCAGTTTCTGACTGTGTCAAGCAGCAGTACAAATTTGATTGGCTTGTGTCAGGCGGGGAGGTCAGGGGGTGTGAGCTCAAGCTTATATAGATTTATCAAATACAATCTTAGTTGTATATCATATGAAATTAATATATACGTAAGTTTAAACTTTAATGTACAGAGTTTACAAAGTTACTTACAATTAGTCCGATTGATGAAGAAATGGTTTCTAAAATTCAGGCAGCATTTTCTGGATGCAGAGTAATACTGATTATAAAACCCAAGTAAACTCATAACTTGACTTCATCAGTAACTTCTTGTCTTAAATAGTTAATGAACTTTGTACCTTTGCGTCCTCAACTTCCTGTAATCTCGATCCGAATTGGAATACAAATGTATGCGTCCATAACTTCCTCGTGATGTGAACCTTTCAAATCTTCCCTGATGCATTTCACCTTAATCTTTGTCATCTGTGGCAACCAATCATGCTTTATCTGCATTATTTTGTCCAGCTTCTGATATAATAGCACGGTGTGCGTTAACAAACGACTCCTCCAAATTCTTATGCCATCGTTTTTGCGGGTCAATGGGTAAATTCTGAGGGACAGTATGAAGAAAATTCATCTAAGGCCTCATTATAGTTTGAATCCTCCACGTTTGCAAATTTTTCAACCGAAGAGACTGTTGTACATGTGTATGTGTGTGAGGAAAAGGACAGATTGGATTTGTATCAACGTTGTCAGGACTTGCGGTATACAAGTAATAAATTCCAGGTTTGCACAAGTATTTGGGGAGTACAGTACACAGTCAACAAATGGTGTGCATCCATTTTCCGTGGGCTAATACAGTTAAGTATACAGGTAATAGTAACTTTGCACGGACTAACTTGGGTTTTGATTACTGCATTGCACATAAGAGCTGAGAAAAAACACATTGAACACGTTTAGTTTTGACAAATGCTACATTGTGAACTAGTAAGCCAAAATTAACTAGTATTTGAAATGTCAGGTGATTTAAGCTCATAATGTTATAAGTATCAGTATTGTCATGCTACAAAAATATGAGAAAAGGGAATTAAACCGATACATTCAGTGAAATGTCTCCATTGGTTATCCCCGAAATAACATTAAGTAATACGTCATAATAAGTAGGCAAATCTAAACGGTTAGAAAAACGTTAAGACTAACGAGACCAGGAGCAGCTGAGGTCGTGTAAGTGAAAGAGATGGAGTGTAGAATAAAACAAAATAACTTCGCTAACAGGACCTTACATACCGGCGAGCTAAAATGCCGCATGATGATACGTATCCTTATGAAATAGAAATATTCCAGACTCGTAATGTCCTTATTTATTCATAACGAGCACTAATGTTAATTGAGTCTAAAGACGGCATATTCTAGTTCGTTCTGTTTGCATTTGTGTAACCAGGGCATAAAGACATGATGGGGTTGATAAACGGAGCATTGTTGAAGGGGAATAGAAGGTCATAGGAATGAAAGACTGCTTGAAGCAGTACAACTTAAGTACAGACCGCAGACAGACAGGCTAAAGATTAAGTTGGTCTGTGAAGATGGGACGACCGACAGATGGTTAGAAACGATGTTTATTTACGTGCAATTGAAGGAAAGCCATAAATCCATTCAATTCTGAACCTAATGTGAAAAAGCAGTTTTTGGTGGTGATGATGATGTGCGAATCGTAGTGGTGGAGGACGAAATTGGTTAGGGGTGACAGAGAAGCGGAAACGATATTCCACGTGAACTTTGTCCTCGATGAAAGATTGAAGAATTGGTTAACCTGCAATCTTTCATCGATGGACATCGATTCTATTTTCAAAACAACTATTTTTAACTGCAAAACTGTTCGAAATATATGTTTTAATTCATTCCGGTAAACCCCGCGGATCAACCGACACCAAATTTTGGGCGAGAGATCCGACTCGCATTTACAACATCCGCAGTAAATTTAGTCACTGTCGGTATTGTAAGTTTTGAGATAGACAGACAGATAGCGTGACATCACGTTTCCTCGTATATTAACCACCTGGGCAAACAAGACACTAAAGCATAATTACAAAAGCAGCTTTCAAGTGTTTTACCATATCATTTAGATTAGTGTGTATTTAATTTTTGTTGATTTTACATGACTTATTCTACTTTGGAATTGGAATAAACGTGAGTGTTGGCCTTAGTGAGCAGAAACCTCTTTGATACTGTGTAGCATTGTTTTTGTCTCAATTGTTTATTTAAATTGACTTCAAGGATGAAGCCCTTCAAACCAAACGTGCAAATAATTACTGAATAGTTTTATTAATTCTTGAATTGGTTTCCTAGTGAGGAATATATTGGACACGATGCTACGTAGGAATCTCGTTGACTTGAGAGAAGTAAATCTTAGCTAAACCGATTCCTGTTCCACGAATATTCAGGTGCAGTTCATCTCCCACCTGCCAATAATTTGGTTGAGGGTGGACGGAGATTCGGTTGGTAGAAAATTGTGCACTCCGAGCAAGCTTAGCAAAGGCTGTCAGAGCATTGGGAATGATGTACGTTTCATCTAAAGTGGATTTGGTAAGGGCTTTAAGGCCTTTCGCGAGTGTGTAGGCTTGTTTAAGGTTCCCTCGGGTCGAGTGGATGAGCAACGCTAAAGACTTCTCAGACTGCTGGAGTATGTGTGGCTCCCTACAGCTTCCTATTCGACGAGTTTTGGAACCTTTCATAATTTGGGAGATGATGGGGGCGGCTCGGTTGAAGAATTCTGGAGCTCTGGGATGTCCGATCAGCTGGAGGAGACGCGTCGTTGCAAGAATAGCCAAATGAGACGCCGAGGAGTTAGAAGTGACGTCCAGAATAACGTTCGTTCCTTCTGCAATTGCTGAGGAGATTTGTTGTTTGAGGGAAGAGTTGTGTGGGAATATTAAGTCGCTGTGGTTTAATGCGGCGTGAAGAGCCAAGATAGTTTGTGTGTTGCTAAAGAAATCTAGTTGGCCATAGATATCTAACTTCGTAAGACAAACCTTAGCCTGAGACTGCGTGCTTTGAATGGGGAAGTGGTTGTGAAGGACGAACTGCGTTAGGTCAGAGAGCGTTGTGAGGTCAACTATTCCAGGTTGGAAGTCGTTAAGGTTCAAAAGACTCTGGAGAATAGTTGGAGGGTGATTTGAGAGAGGATTAAGGTCGGAGACATTGAGAGTGGACAGTTTTGATGTCACAAAATCCTCGAGGAGACGTTGAGAAGACGGGGTCAACATTCCAAGAGACGCGTAGAGCGGGAGGAGACCAGCGACAACGGCGAAATTGGGGCGCCTAATGGCAGTCTTGAAATAGCGAATGAAAGGCATGGGCAGGAAGTTGAACGAGGCGGATGCGTCGACGTGGTAGGACGTGTTGGGTTTCAGTTGTTGGATTGTTGGGATTGAGAGACTGAATGAGGACTCAGTTTGGTTGACGTTGTTGATGAGAACGTCAAATGACGCGATGAAGTCGTTTGGCGTGGGATTAATGAAGAATTCTGTTTGGACGGCGGAGTGAACATTGTTGACTGAAGCGACGGCGCGGAAGTTGACTACTCCGGGTTTGTGACTTCTGAATGAAGTGTTGAAGTGTTTGTGGGTAAATGGAGGGATTTCGAAGCGGAGCGTCGTGTTGGAAGTGAAGGAAAAGTCGCCTTGCGTTCCTTGGAAGACGATGCGTTTGTTGAGGTCGCGTTGGGAAAGGGTCACGTTGGACAGCGTCTTGTTGGAGTTGTTGAACAAAGTAAATCTCAGAATCTCATCGTCTGCTGTCTTATCTGGTGGCCTAATGAAGAGATCAAAGGGTGACTTGGGGTCAAAGGTCGTTGGCTGGGTAACTCGATATCCGTGGAGGTCATCAATGAGAACTCCGTAGAAGTCTTGCGGGTGTGTGACGTTCGATGGAAGAGACGTTCTGATGGAAAGTGAGTCTGAGTGGGTCGACGCGGAGGTCCAAAGCCACCCATTTTGAAGCTCTCCTGGCGCGTCATGGAAATGCAGGTGTGCTGGAATGTCCTCTGCACCTTTTCCAGTGATTTCCACGTCTGAAATTGGACCGGAAGTCTCATGTCTCCTTGGAGTGATTCCCACTGGACCTGAAATGTCGCAGGATATTTTATACTTGGATGGTTTAGCACCTGGTGAAATTATTTCGCACAGTCCGAATGCTTTAGGATCCTTCGATAGATGTGGAAGTCCTGCGGCCGAGTGACTTTGTGCGAAGATTCCGAACACTTTCAAACTCCCCGCGGTCTTTGGAGGAGTCAAAAGGAGGAGTGAATTCCCAGCGTTGTTGATTTCCACGGGAGCAGCAACTTCAACGTCCAATTTCAACCGGAAATTATGTCCGTCGATGAATTCCACTTTTGTGATCTCCGGTGGGAAGGTGAGGTTGACGAAGGTCACGAAAGGCAAGCGACTGATGATCTTCGACGGGGTCACCGGCTCCAGCGTCTCCCATTGCATTCCGAGTCTGTTGGTGAAGCGGAGGTGGAAGTTCGTGACGGGGGAAGTTGAGACAACGGTGACCTCTGCGCTCTTTCCTGCCACGATTCTTTTACTGTTGGAATGCGTGAGCCACATGGCCGGTGACCTTAGCGTCTCGACCTTCTGAGGACATCCGTAGCACTTGTTGATTTGGACGGGACCCGAGTCCTTGAACGCCGCAGTGAGATGAGACAAGTCGTGGTGGTTCACGAGATCCCTGAGGACGTGTTCCGCGAATCCGCCTTCAATAATCGACTCATTCACGGTCACTTGGGAGCCGTTGTGGAAGACATAGGTCACTTGGAGGGAGGACCCTGCAGTGACCTCTGACCCCGGGGGTAGGTTATCCTTTCCAGTGATCCGGAAGATGAGACTCGGCTCCTCGGGGTAGTTGACGGCGACGTGGGAGACGAGAAAGGATCCCGCGGAAACGAAGACTTTATTCCTAATGTGGTAGGAGGAGGATTTTTGGTATTGGATGTCAGTGCAGGTGACTTGGAGGTGAACTGCGGCTGACTTCCGGGAGAGGAAGCCTTTTGCCCTTAAGCAGTCGGGGTCAAAGGTCCCGCTTAAGTTCAACCGAGTCGACAACACTCCTTGAGTGAAGTTCACCATGTGGCTGAGTCTAGAGAAGCAATGGTGCATTAAGTACGAATGTGAGTCTTCGAATGTGCACTGACCTGAGGTAGAAGGAAGGCCAAGGGGGTTGGTGACCTTGACCTCCATGTCCACTTGGGGGTCATCCAGGGTCACGAAGGGGTTTTTGAATGTGACTGACACACCGAGACATTTTTGTTGGAAACGATTCTTACGGAGTGTTGAAATTTCAATCAGTCCGTGTGAATAGAAAACTGACTCTTCCAGAGGAGCGACAATCAACTCTTGATCCGATTGGTGGACGGTGAGGCCCTGGAGGATGGAAGGGTCATCCGGTGACCTTTCGTCGAGGGTCACGAGGATTTGGAATGTTTCTTTGGTGTTAGGGTTCTTGTAGAATGTCTGGGGAATCTGGAACTGTCCAGTGAGGAAAGGTTTGTCCGGGTGGATTGAGACTTGTGGGAATCTTCTGATGAGGAATTGTTCGGGACGCGTCTTCCAAATGGAAATGTCCACCTTCTTAGTCTCCAGGAAAGGTTGGCGCTGCTTGTCCAGGACGAGGACACTGAACTCCACAAAGTCACCTTGGAGGAATTGACGTGCTTTCTTGTTGAGATGGATGAGGATGGTTGAGTTCGTGAGGTCCAACTGGAGTGTGTGGAGGGTTTCCGTTACCAATTGGGGGGCGTGGGTGTGGTTGAGACGAAAGGAGCGGGTGCGGAGGGCGAAGGGGCCAAGTGAAACGTCCCTTGGAATCGCCAGACTGATCGTCTGCTTCACGTTACGGCCACCCGGAGGAACATTTTTGGAGTCGACAGATGCGATTGTCTGGTTGTTTTCTCGGTTGAGGATGTCGAAGGAGAGTCGGTAGGAGGCGGAGGGGGAGGAGTTTCGTGTGGTGAGGACAAAGGTCAGGTTGGAGTTGGGGCGGATGCGGGGCTGGAGGCTGAAGGAGTAGAAGGGGGAAGGTGAGACTGCATTCACCACTGCGAGGAAGAAGGAGAGACCAACGAGAGTTGTGGGTGTCATGGCTGGTGGCCACAGGTGAACTGGCAATCGGATCTAAAAACACTTGAGCAGCTACAAGTGAAGATTACTTGGAAATATCAGTTGGGACGTGTTATGTTAATTCACTCCCTGTTTCGCCTTAACAAAGCTACTTAGGTTAAAGTCATTGTCCTTAATGCTTTAAGAAGTTGTTTTCTCACGAAGATAAATTTGCTTTCCAAGAAATCCAATTGTAACTCGAGGGAGATTGGACTAATAATGTTGTTGCTTAATCCGTTTGTAAGCAACAAGTCACACAAGTGGTTTTTCATACACAAGCTGATGTATAAAACTTGCTTGGGTTGCGTTGTGAAGGCAATTCGTTATGCTTCAAGTTGGAGGTGAATGTGGTGGACAGGGTTGTAAAGTACAAATGGTAATGCAGTTAAAGTGTGTGTGAAAGAATCAAACAAAAGCCACAAACACTGTAATAACTACTAAATAGGAATCTCCGGGATATTAGCTTTCGCTTAAATAAAAGACATTCGACTCGGGCCGATTATTTCCCTGGATTACTTTATTGCATAATGAGGTTTTGGAGTGTATAATCTTGACAAGAACATATTGTGAAATTTGTGAATAACAAACTTGTAAAGATAGACAGGAGATAATTTTGAATTGCATGACTTCTTGAGTTAATAAAATAATCATCGATGAAAGATTGGAAACCCAGCTGAACCTCTAAACTTTGATCAATGGAAAAAAGTCAAAATGGAGTACAAACCCTTTTGAAATTCAACAGAGAGAGTGATTTTCATTCATTTTACTGTTTCTACTTGTGCCAAGTTGGTCTATGAATAAATCCATTGGCTGCTTTATCTCAGCGTCTTGAGATTAGTTTTACACCTTTCGAAATAAACGTGTCGGAGATTAGCATAGAAAGGAGCTGTAGACTATTATAACTTTGTTTGATTATTTATGGAAAATGGAAGCAGCCAGAAAAGGTTTTTAGTCAAATAGCGTGTGAATGCATTCTGTGTTTTATTCCTTCCAAGCAGAAAGTGAATCCGTTAGACTGCGATTACTTTGTTTGACCAAAAAGCCAGTGTTAGAGGTGTGTATACGTAAATCATGAGTTCGACATGGTTTTAATCTTGTGTAAGTAACAAAAGTGATATTTATTTGTATATACGGGTTACAATTTATATTAGTCTTTTGAAATGTACGAAATGTTTTTATGGAGCGAAAGAGGTTTTTATTTTATGCATAAATTAACCACAAATTTTATTTATTGGAATCAAGTGGCACACTTACTAATATTAATATTGTGCAACTAGTGCGACTAATGTGCTTCAATTACTTCGCTTAAAGGTTAAAACAGAAACTTCCTGCTAATGGTTCTTGTATACATTCCCCACAGACGAACAGTTTTAGCGAGTTGAATTTATGTGCTTAGACTGCACAATAATTCACTAACAAAACAATCACATATTCGAATGTTACTTGTACGTCTTAAAAACTTTATCAGTCAATCAATCATTCTACCACAGTTTAATCTTGAATATTACATTTCACGCCCAGAACCTTGTAACGGAAAGAGATATGCGATACGGACAATGTCAAAAAGAAACGAACAGTCCGAGGTACGATCTCGGGACCCC
>JAQGAB010001668.1:0-15094 GCA_034696565.1 Isotomurus graminis
TGTCTCTGTCAATCTGTTGTGTCCTGAAAATCTAAGCTACAAGCAAATACATACGCATAACTTAATGATAACCACTTTGAGATAATCTCGTCGAGTAGGTTTTTTACTCCACTTGCTCACACACCCGTTACTCCTTCACGTACTCCTTCTGCACACAAACTGAGACTAGCTTTAACCCATCCTCACAACTCCTGTTAATTTAGCTGAGCTTTTCCCCACTTCTTCTCATCAAGACTCCGTGGCGCAACGGTAGCGCGTCTGACTCCAGATCAGAAGGCTGCGTGTTCGAATCACGTCGGGGTCATCAACTTTTTGCTTCTCTTTTATAACTTCTACTTCACCTGTGATGAGCTTACCTGCTTGTTAAAACCTCTGCACTCCCTACAGATGAGTTAATGCACTCGTATTACGTGTGACATGCCCTGATTACACTTTTTGCATGCGGAAGTAGCTAGGAACACACACCGAGGAATTTCAGGGATGCATAAGCGTGAGATTATCGTGTGTCTCCTGCACATCTCAATTCCTCTGTGTGTATCAAAATTAGTGTATCAGTAATATTACATGGCTTGTTATGTATGCGTTTTTTCATGAAGAAAATTAGTCTTTAGTCGAAACATATTACAGTTTTGATGAAACTTTTGGCAGAAGGAAACTAAGGAAAGGATGAAGACACAGGATTTCATTTGACACTTGTTACTCATAATCATCTCACTTGGATTTCGAAATCTCCTCCAATTGTCTTGTTAGCTTTTAAGTATGAAATACTTGGGAGGTATTTTATTGGTACTACTCGTGAGTCTCAATGGGATCCAAGGAGCTTTCAGTTTCATCTCGAAAGGAACTGTGGAATCGGTTATGCCAAGTGGAAAGGTTCTTCGACCAGTTCTTCGATCAGCTAAGATCAGTAGATTGTTTTCTCTGAAGCCAAAGATCCATTCGCCTGTTTGGAAGGCACAGAATGAAACTCCAATGGTTGTTTCCACAGAGGAACCGCAGTCTCAAGCTTTAGTTCAAGACAATGAAATCCCTTCAAGTGAGAATTCAATGGCTAAAGTCATTTACAATCCATCGAGTAATCCTCTCATTTCACCGGAGTCTTGGAAAAACCTTAATGCAGCGTTGTCGGAGGAAGATATGAAGCGATTTCTAACTACTCTGCCATTGCACACTTTGAGAACACTGACGAGTGTCTCAAAGAGAAATCCTGAGTTGGGACAAAAGCAACTGATGAGGCTTATTCTGGATCGAAGTCATCGGTTGAAAATTAAAGCTCCTGATATTCCTCCGAGAATAGTTGCAGACAAAGTTTCTCTTTCCAACGCTACGGTCACTTCGTCTAAAGTAATTGAAATTGAATCAGATTTTTGGATTGAAGAGTTTCATAAATTACACATGTGTTATTTTTCTATATTTTAGAAGAACGAATCGCCACTTCCCAGCGATATCCAGGAAATCGGAAGCATCCCTTCGTATCTCAATATGGACAACTTGTCTAAGAAGTTGGATGAGATGGGAAACCTTCCCAATCATATGTTAGTTAACGAAGTAGACAATAGCTTAGCTGGTCATACATCCACCACTCCGTTACCTGTTATAGACCCTCCACATAATATTCTTCGACGACCTACAACTTCCACGCCAATCTCGAGTACGGAACAACCCCAGGGAGAAGCAGAATCTGAGAGGAAACACAGAGTTCTTCCGTTGCCCCCGTCTGTTCCAGCAGAAAACTCTGCAGCTAATGACGTAAAGGTAATCATGATGGGCTCCCCTGATGCACAAGGCGACAGTCCTCGTCAGTTGAACAGCTTCAACATTAACAGTGGATATTACATCCCCCCACTGACGAGTACAGAAGGAACCCCAGAGAATCCAGGAGCGAGCAGCAGTGACCATATGGAAGTTAAAGACTCACAGTACCACCCACAGGATCCGGAGAACACGTATCACCCTAATTTGGACAAGTTTATGAGACCTCCACACCTCCCTGCAGAGGACCCTGAAACCTTCCAAAGCCATCCCACTGAACAAGTCCATGATCGTCCTTCATCATCCTCAGTGTGGGTTCCATCAAAATCCTTTCACAACAAGCATGAGAACGGTCCTTCACTAAAGGAAGTGCAGAAACGTCCTCACCCATTCTCAGGATTCAACTCCATAAACAAACTACAACCTGCTGAATCTCAGGACCACGGCAGTGAATATTATCCCCAGTCGACTGACCCTCAGAATCCACAATATTCCTCCCGACCACAGGAAGAAGATGACATGGCGTATGCAAATCGGGTCCGAAAACCCTCTGAAGATAATCCAGGTTACAATTATGCTCATTCTACTGTCCATACTGAATCACCTCAACACACATATAAGGTGGTTAGTTCAGAGCCTCAAGACCAGTATGATCAGAAGTTCCATTCAGTTTATCACAATAGTCCTCAAGGCGTTAAGAATGAAGACACCAAGTCTCCTGCACAGCATCATCAGTACGTTCATCTGTCTAAGCCAGTCCAATCGTACAATTCGGAGGGAAGGAATCCTTCATCGTCTCCTACTTTCTCGGATACTTTCCACCATCGTCCAGACAGTCCGGAGAGCAGCCCTGCGCCCGAATGGCAGTACTTTGGGGATGGATACGATCACGAATCTGGAATGTGGGATCAAGTGAAATCCTACTTTCATAAAGGAAAGAAATCCACTGCAGAGAAAGTTTTTGAGATTTCGATAGCTATTCTGTCATTCTTAGCTTTTGGAGGGTACATTTTGATGCTCATCTATCAGGTTTTAGCCGTGTCAGCCACTTTTCCCCTATTTCCCATTCTGTCTACCACGGTTCCTCAAAATCCTACGTTAATAGGGTTGCTCCTGGGACGTGGCATGAATAGCGAACCTGTGTTTAACTTGGCCTTTCCTGGACAGAAAGTTGCAGAAAAGTATATTAACGAGTTGGAAGTTGTAGTCAAACGAGCCATGACTAAAGTCAAGGAGAGCTTAGAAGGTGTAGGAGATGAGAAGTCGCGTCTTAAGGGAGATTTAGGTCACTAGATTTTAATTAAGTTAGTTGTTTGAATCATATTTGCTCAACAATAGTGTAACTCTTCTATAAAAATAACTTAAGATTAGTTTGGGGTAGGAACATTTAGTCAATTCATTCAAGTTGGTTTACAGAAATAAAAATAAACGGAGAGTATTGAAATAGTCTTTTGTGGTTTATTTAATTTATTTTCATGAAATGGTTAACGAGATGAATTTCACGTTACTCCTTAATAAATCACGATTGAGACATTACCGAAGTTTAGTTAATAAATTAAAATTACACGGCAATTACCTAAAATTAATTCTGCTTCTGCTCCACATAACTCTATCGTAGGTGACACGAAGCCTCTCTGATGAGACTAATTCACTACGGACTGATGAGTACTCCATACTTTGTGGCTTTACAGTAGAAGATAATAAATTCTTAAAGGATGACGCGAAGATTCTCGTACTCGAGATTTGAGATCAGTGGACCCACAAAGCTACTATGCGGTGCTAGGAGAAACATGAATGAATAGCCATGACCGTGAAACACAGCCACATTGCACTTAAGATCTGACAAAGTCAAGAGGAAACCCGGAAGGAACTAGCCAAGCATTAAAGAATTAACTAACTTGGGGACACAAGCTGTGTCTAAAACTTAGCATGATCAAATATACACACTCACCTGCGTTTTTTCTCTTTTACTGACTCGCCTTCTCATGCTTTACTACCAGTTAATTCAACTTGAGAAATGATACTATACCGGTTGAAGATGTGCCGTTTACGCAATTCACGAAATACTCAAGAGAACTACAGAAAAAGTCACCCCCCAAAATGGGTTCTACAGGAACTGTGCTTTTTGTCATTCTTACAATGCATGTTACTTAATAATAGTACAGATCTCAGTGTTACTATTTGCATGAAAGACATGGGAAGAGTACTTCAGTTTAGTTCAGAAACCGTTTCGTTTAAGTATTTCTATTAAGGAATGAGCTCCTGTGAAAATATTTTCCCCAGCTTTCGCATAATTTTAATTATTTAAGTTTGCAATGTAAAATTATAATGCAAAGCTCCCGAAAAAGTTGTGTAACAATGGCCCAATATATTACTTACGTTTTGTGTATAATAATAACTCTGAGTTCTACTAGGATAAATGCATTGGAAGAAGTAGTCGAAGATCAAACATCTATTGAGAAGAAACTGGAGTCATATTTGACCCAGAAAGATGCAGACATCCAAAGATCCTTGAAATCAGCTCTGAATCCATTTGGTAAGTGACTTGTATTACTTTTTGCCATACCAGCTTCAAAGTCTCTTCACACGGGAGACATAAAATAAACCAACTGTAACTCTCAGGAGAAATGTGGCAAGCAGCCAGTCGACTGCTGGGGAAAGGAGTGCACAAATTCAGAGAAAGTTTACGGGAAGGAGTAAAGGTCGCTCACATGCTGAAGGATGACATGGACGAGGGTGTTGCAAAGTTGATGAGCAGTGATTCATCGGATTCAATTAAATATCCACAAAAGACGATGGATGAGCAGCAGGTACACTTTATTCATTCAAAAACTCCGTCTTTCTTATTGAATTATTCAACACACTAGTTAAAGTCCAATCAACTCTAAAAGAATTGAACTCCAGCGAGATTGCTTAACTGAAACCTCTTCTTCATGCCAGATTTTATTAGAGTTCATATAAAAACTCAATTGATTCGGTGATTGATGATCCCCAGAGCTAATGGAGTATTGAATCCTAATAATTGGTTTTACTCAATTGACATCAACTTAACCTTTCGTGGAACCCAGCATGCATATATTGGCATCATCATAATCACATGCAAGTGTGAGACGGGATGTATTTAATATTTATTAAGTACCCATGACCCAACCCAACCAATAAAAAATATATTTCCCATATCATTTCACGCTTTGACTCGTCTGCTCCGTCCACAGGACAGGAGGTGCTTGAAGACGTGATTAAAGCTGATTTATTGTGTTTTATGAATTTATAATGTGTTAATGGATAGGACACAGGCTGATGAAGGTTTAAATGGGGTTTCTTGGATGTGTTTTTGACAGCTTCTTCGGGAGGGAGTCTTGGGTGGGCTTCTTCGGTTCATGGGTGTCAATTCGAATCAGTTGGGCGTTATTGCGCTCAATGTACTCATTATTGTTGCTGAATGGGTAAGTCTTTTTATATTTACTATCGTAATCCTCCCATCATGGGGTGATTAAATGGAGAGCAATATATTTCTACGCATGCATTTACATATGACTCTCAATTCAAACTCTTTGAAGAACCTGTTACTAGCCTTTTTCACACTGGCTTTAAATAATGACTCTTTTTATTTTAACTGTAGATAACATCTTCCGTTATAGGAGGAAACGAAAATGGAATCGCTACAAGTCGAATGGTCAAAGATAATCTACTGGAATGGGTTGTAAAAGGACACAACCCTACGGTACTAAAAATTAAAATTACAATTAACGCGTGGGAAATGAGAACAGTATTTACTACCGCTTAATAAGGTGAAATAAATAGGAAGGAACAAGCACTTTAATATCCATGTAAATTAACAGTTCCAACATCTTTGCCTTTTAATTAAATTCGTAAATTCCGCTTGGGATAAACGCTGGTTTGTAAATTTTAAAACCACAGGATGAATGGCCACAGAGGAGTTCCCGAAATAAAACAAAAGGTTTTTAGAATTAAAGGATTTATTGCACCATCGTTTCACAGATTAATGACTTCGTTGAAATGTACTGATATAAAAGCTTGGTTTTATTACTCTGGATTTAAATTGTTCACCTACGCATTTTCAATAGCAGGTTGATGATGTACATAGGTTTTATTGTTATGTACTATTGTTTGTTGAATTTTAGATCGAGAATTTGTTTCACGAAGCGAAGAATCATTCTCTTCCTGAGAATATCATTCAGACTCTTGCAAAGACATCAGGAAACTCGACGGCTTGTGTTCAACTTCTGATATGTAAAATGTCCCCGGTTATTTGGGGAGTCCAAACGACAATAAGCAACCAAGTAGATCATTTCAGGAATTCCAATGGAACATCCGGAAGGTCCGCGACATCTGCTTCATCGGTTTTCAATACTTTTCTTGGGACTCTACCTCCCAAAGAAAAGTTTGTGGACTTTGGAGATCACTGTGAACAAAGGTTTCCCTACTGTAAACTTTTGAAGTTTGATAAAAAGGGTAATTGAGATAGCAAGATTGTTCTGTCATATGTAAATGTAAACTTATGAAATTAAGCTAAAACGTAACAAAAATAGCAGCTCTAGTAGTTGTTTAGTTGCAAAATCTTTCGAAGTAACAGCTAAAGAATGTCAGAAAGAGTCTAAAGGGGGATAAAATAATATTTTGATTATTGTTGGACAAGTAACGGAATTTAATTTAAGTCTTTTAAGTAATAAACGGGTACCGTACGATAGTAGAAAAATTCAGCAGTTTCATTAGTTGGTTTATGGGTTAAACGTGTATCTTATCTTTAAACATTATTCATGTTACTGGCTCCCATAAAGGGGCTTTGAATTACTTAATTTCAAAAACGTTTATTTTATATAGTGTTTCCGAGTTTTAGATGGAACTATTAAATAGAATGAAGAAGCTGAAGGTATAATAAATATTGTTTCACCTTACAATTGACAATGACTTTACAGAAGATACAGCAGAAGGGAAACGGAATGATTCCGCATTCTCAAATCTATCTGCATTATGTATTTTATGTAATTTGTACTTTATATTCTTAATCCTTAATTAAAAGATTTCACCCGGAACTGGAAAACCTTTCAAACGTTCGTCACTAGCTGAGTGAGTGGTGTGTGGAGTGTATCTGCAATTAGACAGGTTCCGGCTTTCTATTTGCCAAAATCTCCTTCTGACTAGAGAGTGACGTAGCTCAAGCTTTTCTTTCAGCTAAATTTATTGCACTCAACCTTGAATCCTCTACTACTTTCATTGATTGCATGTGCATTGTAATGCAATACAATCGATTCATTTATTAGATAAATATGTCTGGTGGCCCGGATTGTTGTAAGTGCTGCTGAGTTGAGATTGAGTTCTTTACTTGGAGTTGTTTCAAACGGTCTACTACACTTCTTGGCATACTTGCCCAGATTGTCATTAAACAACGATTGAAGAATGATTGTATAAGTGAGTGATGATGAGAACCTCAATACAGCGCAAACATGAGACCTGCCGACTACCGTGGAATCAACACACAGCATCTGCATTAATGGCCAATTGGCCAAGTCAATTTGAATGAATAAAAACACTTTGGAGGCAGCTGAAGAAACACACACAGAGAGTTCTTTTAAGGACACAGCCTGCCTAATACCAATCTCACACCTTTATTCGTCACTAATTACTTCTTGTCATTTGGTTCATTGTGTCCCAATTTAGCTTCATCCGTTTCTTTGTATGATTTACACTTAATACCAAGTACATCTTGAGATGCACTGAATACCGTTATTCAATATCCTTTCATCCCGTCATTTATTTACGACACGGATTTTAAGTGCTAAAAGTAAACCTGAAAAAGATGGAAAAAGGTAGAAGGTTCGTTCTACATTTTACGCTTAATTAGCTCACCTCAATTTCCAACCCATTATGCATAGGTTTCTTATTTGTTACTTCTTTTGAGAAACAGAACATTAAGAAAAGCCGCAGAAAATCCATAACTCCAGAAAAGTACCAACTCATATGAACACTCAACTTTGTACTCATTTATCTCACCGTTAATCACAAAGTCATTCTAATCTTAAGTCTTAAACCGTCTACTTTCTTGAGCAGCTTAAATTAATTAATTTAAAAATAAAAAGTGGATTCAATAATTTTTTTTCTGACAGTGGGTCATCTTAGATCCATCTCTAACTTCATTCATCATACATGACTCTATTCCTGTCATACTGTCATCTACTTGAGCTAAAAGTAGAAGAGATTGTTTTATTTAAGCATTTAAAAGGGTGAAGGGAGTTTCATCCTGAACACCCAAACTAGTTAAGCATCCTACATGTCATTTAACCTCAAGAGGTATATGACTCATGTTATGCATCTGATTATTGGATTTCTTGTTAACCATGTACTTTCGAAGGTATAAGAAAGACTTACTGTCAACCTCAACAGTTTCACAAAGCATAATGCGTCCCAAATGTATTTTTCATCATGCTGTTCTATCCGCTATCACAATTATATACGTAACTTTCATTCACAGTGAGGAGTAGTAATATCTGAGTACTGCATGATAAACCCTTTCGGTGCAACTGACTTACACCCACAACCACCTCAATTTTATAAAGTAGATTGTTGCATGCAAAAGGTAGTCTTCTTCTCTCTATCCCTGTGAGTCTTATCGTTGTATTGTTGTAGGTGAAAGAAACTCGGCCAACACATAAAATAGCGAAGTTCATGGGCGACCAAGCACAGTGCTTAGTTAGCAAAGGAACATCAAGAAGATCCTCATCTTCTCAATAATTTATCATACTACTTGTACAACAACTACCAGTCTGTGCACATCAGACAACCCCTTCTAAGCAATAAATACAAGGAGTAAGGTACACACGACTAAATAAACTTAATAATCCTGTGAAGACAAGGCACACTCAGTCAGTCAGTTTAAAGCCAGAAAGCCTTAAAGATTACAAAGAACTGAAGAAAAACTTATATTGGTAAACATATACGAGCTACCTACTCACTCATCTTTACCTTATAACCTACCTGCTCGCTCTCTTGAACTTTGCAAAACATTCTATTTAATATTCAACGAATATTAACTGTGCATCTTTGCCTTACAAGCATTGAACAACACACCGGCCAAACGACTTGGCCTGAAGAATCTTCCTCTGTAATCCGCTGACCAACCCGAAGTACAACTTATTACATCTCAGGTAAGTTTTTAAGATATTTTGTACCTCCTGCACTTGCTCGGTTCACAGTTTTCATGCATGGAAAGTTTGTGTGTGTAAGTCTGGAGAGACGGTTCAATAGAATCAACACTATGAGAGCTCTTTCATTCATGGAACTTGAATGAGCGTTTGTTTTATGATATTTTCTTAAGCCTTTTTGTACGGAAGTCATAGCCAATTGAGATATTCTCAGTTTTCTTTACGGAAATTCGAATCTTTCACACTTATTAATGAAAATATTTTTATTGAGTATGTTTATAAATATATTGAGAGTAATTCCACTTGGGAAGTCCTTAGTTCAATTCATTCATACAACTTTACAAATCTGTTCATTGATCGACTTAAAGAAACATGGAGTAAAGTTTGTAAAGCTTCTGATAATCATTGAACAGGGATACTGTCAACTGTTAAAACATTTAATAAGCTAACTAGAAATGTTCTCGTGAAACCAACTTTCATGTCACCCAAGTTAAAAGTAACCCTAAGGAAATGAGGCAATAATTTTTCCCGAATTAAATAAACAAATCTTTCTCATTCATTTTTTAAACACTTCGGGTAGAATAAACTAATATCAAGATCATATCCAAACAGGCAAGGATTCTGAGAAACTAAGCACATGTTAGTAAACCTTAAGAAGAAGACAGCAGACTGCATATTTAATGAAGACTCGTCTCATATCACGGATGAGACAATATGGTTAACATTTTTACGATTGTAGGAAACATCTTGGTCGACTAAATCCAAACATGTACAAAGTCTTGACGTGACGGATTATTAGTCCTCACGCAGCCTTAAACGGTTGGTGAGGTTTCATGAGCCGGGTTTATATTGAAGTGAGGTGAATAACAAGTAAGGAAGAATGATAATAAAACCTTATGAGGATGACAAGAGCCAGATTTGCTTTGAGTGAGTCCACACGATGATTATGTTCCCGAACTAAAAGTGCTAGCCAACATTTTCAAGATTTCAAACTTGCCTTCTGTTTAGGCGATTGAAAATTCTTGTTGTTCGTCGGGAAGTTGTTAAACTGTCAGAGTGAGTGCCAAATGTCTGCCAACTCCTTACTTTGATTTCTTACCTGCATCGGTATTCATGAAAGAGTTTTAACCTCGATACACTTCTTGGAAAATAAACTTCATTTCTGAGGTGATGAGTACTAGAGGTTGTTTAAGATTTTTATAAACACCTCTGCAGTATGAAATGATCTGTTTCTATTTTTTTCTAGTAGGTTTCCACTCAATTGCAAATATTTGGAGCAATTTCTTTACGTTATTATGTCAGACATTAGAAATTCTTTATGCACAGAATATACGGAGCAACATAGACTACATACATTAGGCTCAACTGTGTAAGGTTTCCATTTTTATTTGGAAGTTTTATTATGCTCAAGATGATTTGGCGTGGCAAAAAAACAAAACGGAAATAATCTGTCTTGATTTCTAAATTGGTTTCTTTAAAAATTCTTTCACTTGCCATAGGTGATATGTGTCGTATGGGTAATCTAGTTATTATTACTCTTCATCTTGCGTCTTGTGTCAATTCAGATTGCCCATTAGTCAAAAACTCACACATGAAAGATTTCTCTTTATATGTTAGTGTCACCTGATAAAGAAACAACTATGATGTGCACTCACTCGGGTGTTTCTTTTGTCTACACTCGTTTGCATCGTGCATTGTACATGTCAAGCTAATTGTCATTTTGGCACATTATAAAAAAAGTTTCATTTTTTATTATTCCAACTGCTTGTTCATCCAAACTTGGATAAATAAATGCATTGTGATTGAAGCTTATTTAGTTGGTCGGCTTACTTTTACTCTTCGCTGGGTTGAGTTTTGCGTTGCGTGCCAAGCGAAGTGTCAAAAAGACAAAGCACAATTGAAATATGTAGTGCATGAGTCTCTAACAAATAAAACAATCGTGCACGGAAAATATACTACGCACAGTTTGCCCAGTCACAATTTAAAGAAACTATTATACTGCGTGAAGTGTCACACAGAAATAATACTATTGACTGTGTAACCTTTGCTCGCACTATATATTAAAACATATAATAATCTGGAAATCACAAAGAGTTAAACAGAAGAAATGAAAGTTGATAAGCGCAGGTTGTAAGGTCTAAAAGAATGCATCGCATGAAGAAAGAAAGTAATTGGGATATTTGATGATGACTGTCTTTACACACACTGATCCATTAGAAGATCGTTTCTTCTGTTGCATTATTTACAAATAAGATGTTATTTGAACTTTCAATTGTAAATTGCAGTTCACAACAACATCTGACCTTTAATTTTTACTACTTTACTACGTATACCTTTTAAAGAAATTTGTATACTCACTTGCATCTCATTTATTTACGATAGACACATCATGCTATTGATTTCAAAGTGTCATAAGTCGATTTTCCAATAAGAGAACTAGAAGAACAGATAATTTCTCCTATACAGTATGACATGACTTACAAAGACTCTTGAGAATCTTCATTCACACCTGCAAGTCAGGTTTGGTTACATTTTCCAAATAACCTATACTGTATGCAAAAGGTGGAAGTTTTTTCTAAGACAAAAATATAAAATGCATTCTAAATGCACTTTTACGAGGCCTCTGTAGGGATACTCAGCCAACAAGATCCTTTATATTTAGTAGATTGTTAAATACATTTTATTGTGAACCACAACTAATAAATTGTTGATCGACCTCACTAGCAAGATGTAATTAGATGGGTTTTGATGCTAAGTGCAATATGCAGACCGTATACCAATCCCTATTGAATGCCGAACTTTTTATTCCTTAATACATACTTAGCCTTATTAAACTAACAAGTAAAATTTATTTTCGTTCTATTTCGTGCCTAAAGATAAACCAAAAGATGATAAAATGCATGTTTTATGTTTGATTACGTTCAAAGAAATTAAAAAACTCAAAGCGTGTGTTCATGCAGTACGTGCAAGTGTGCAAATCTACTTGAGCCTTTGATGTATTGATACACAACTCAACAGTCTATAATTAAGTAAGTGAACAGTAGCATCTTAAACAAGTGTACATGATCAACAGACAGCGCAGCCTGTTATTTTTCGAATATCGACATCCACTTCTCTTTCATTTTACACGAAACCTGTCTAACAGTACAAGCTTAGAACTGCTGCTTGGCTTTCAAGCTTTCAACCTACCGGCTTCTTTAGAGATGTTTACTATAAAAGATGATTAAGTCGAAGCCTAGAAACCAGACGTGGAGCAAAAATATTTGTAGTTTTTCTCTTTTGCAACCACATAATTAAAAAACGCAGTAAAAATACATACGCCTACATCTTTACACTTTTTAACTTAATCTCAATCGTTAGTTTATTCTACCAAGTCTGACTTACTTTTTAACCTTCGTGATTCTTTGTGATGGGAAGAAACGCATAAATATTCGTTGTTGCCTAAATAATTATTATGATAGTTAAGTGATAATCATTCGAGAACAATTATGGAAAGAACAAGCGTGAAAGCATTCACAGTCCACATGCAGGGGTTTTCACGAAAACACGATCTCTGATCACAATAATGATGGAGATTTAACTATTCTGTGAAAATTATATGGGACAACCGGAAGGGTGTACTTTCATTTAATAAGTCAGTAAAGAAGAAACCTCTGTTGATTAAAGTAGTGCAACTTGACGGTACACACACGCATACTTAAGAAGCTAATTCACACATGGAGATATCTTCTTTGGTTAATTGCATACGTGACTCTGAACTATTTATTAGAGAGATGAGAGTATCAAAATGGAAAGTGGTTCGCTAATTCTGCTTGCATCAATTTAAATAACCGCATGCAAATGACGGAGACAGATGAAAGATGAATGAAGTTTTACTAGATCATCTCTCTTTTTCTAATGCGACGTATACTCGCTCTCTGATGATTCACTTTTGAGATTAAAGTAAAAGTTATATTAATGAGTGTGTTTAGGCTTTTTGGAAGATGCACATGTACAATGGACATATAACAATTATGCAGCTTAATCTACCGTGAGTCACACATACACGCAGACTTTACTGTACTTACACGATGTATAATCTTCTGGCTCTCCACCCTTTTATACTTTAAGTTGTTCAGTACAAAAGACTTACAACTGAATGTACAATCTTTTCGCAAAACAACAAACGGATGTTCCCATATGAAATAGGTTAGTTGTACACCACTTTAACGCTTTTTACAACCGAACAAAACATATTTTCATATTCATTGAATAGTTTCTTTAAGTCATAAATGCATAAACCACCACAAAGATTTATTACAATGCCAGGCTGATAGTGACAGTGAGACAAAATGTTAAAGTCATTAGAAGGACATTTTTATGCAGACATTTTTATACACAATTGCAGTTCTTAGGTGCTTCAAAGGAGTTAGTATTCTATACCATAACCGGATAACACACCGGAAAACATAAAAAAACCCTGGTATCTTTAAAACTTACAAGCAAAAAACTTAACATGACAGATGGAATAAATGAACAAAGCTAGATTTACAGTTTCCATTGAATTTCCGAATTTACCAAACGGTTTTTTGTCTTAAACAAAATCACTCGACAAAAGGGGAGTCTTTTGCATTTTCTAGTAAACAAAGAAAGTGCAATAATCTTAAGATACACACACAAACAATAATATTGTAATGTGCAGTTACGTTCAAGAAACTGTTTTTTATTTTATTTGTTTCAACTTCGAGGAAGTCTACATTCCCCACTCCCCACTCAACATTGCACAGTTTTATCTCATTCTCTACTTCAAAGAGCAAAGAAAGAGAATCTCCACATAAAATATCAGTTTCCGTTTCACAGCTTACGATCATCCCACAAATGTACCGTTGAATATCCATCCCATTTCAAAATATTCACGTGCTGCTGGTATTCACTATTTGGCAGATGGACTGTAATTTTCTATTTTACCATTTAATTTTACTACTTTGAATTATTGTTAGAAAGGAAATTCTATAAAATTGGGTTGTGTATGAGCAATACAAAAAAATCTACCACATTTTTAACAAACCCACAAATATATTGAAAGTAAAAGAAGATATAGTTTCCTCCTGAGAAAAAAAAATGTAACACGTTTTTTGCCTTGAACCTGTGCTACATTCAGCATTCCACATTTATTTTTTAAAAAGTAAAGAGGATCCGGAAGCGCACAATATAATATGACATGCTTTTGCTTTTCTTAGCCAACAGACAACAACTTTCCTTTCGATTTATCGCATCACTAGTATCCCTGCTAAACACTTAAATACATAAACTGCTACTACTATTCTAACATTCTCAATGGAAAAGTTACAAATGGGTTAAATAGCTCGTATCCCCAAGTTAGTTGAACAAAGAGTCGATATTAAAATTTTATGGTATGCTCAGCCATCAGCCTCATCTTCATTTCATCAGCTTTTCACCACTTAACAACGTATCTCCTATCTCAATCTCATCTTGTTTTGTGTGTGAAATCAAATGAGAATATAAAAGGCAGTCGCTATGTTTCTCTTCATGAATATACTTCACCCGATAGGATCTTCGAGTGTAATCTGTACTTAAGACAGTTCGAAGAAAAACTACTTATAACTTATAGAAACTCGCAACTTATCCAAAAAAGTCGCTTGTGCTAATTGCATGTGTGTCAAGAAATGAATTATATCAGAACTCAAAAATCTAATATTGAGTTTCATTGCCTCAAATATTGCATGTCAAAAAATCTGAAACATTCCTTTCTTTATACTGTACGACTACGCAAACATTCAATTACAAATTAATCAATCAATTAAATCAATTGTTCTTTCCTAGAGGAAGATAGGTCGAGGGAAAAAGTACGGAACGTTCATTTGGTTTAATGATCCACAATATTTTGAATTATAGCAGATGATTACAATCATTACAAAGATCTAGATCATCTATGTAGCTGAATCAGCTACAATTTTTTTCATTATAAAGTTAAACTTACAATTTTTCCATCTGCTTGTTCAGTAGGATGCTAGACAGAAGGAATATGTAGGAATTTCGATTTCTTCTTGTCAGTTCACCAAAAGATTCATTATGACATGCAGCGTACTATTTAGCATCACATGCGAGTTAAATATTGCCGATCCATTCTCTTCATTAAGAAAGAATCTGGGGGAATCAATTGAGTCTGCAGCAAAGAA
>JAQGAB010001669.1:0-15085 GCA_034696565.1 Isotomurus graminis
CTTCCTTTTCGAGAGGAAATCATATTCTGCTTATTCTTCGTGTGCTCAAAATCATACTATCATCGGTAGTTAATCTCTTGAGTCGAAGTTATTATTGTATTTAGATTTAGGAGTTTGAAAAGGCAGGATTTTACTGAACATAATATAATTTAGATATTTTGTGACGTTGATTTTCTACCCATGAGGAAGTATGATTAGCCTCCCCACATGCGTCCAATAAGTGGAAGCAACACTTTCTAATATGCAAATGAAAAGCGAGTGGAGACAAAATCTGGAAAGACCTTCCACCCTAAGTTTTCACTCAGGGTGACAGTTGGCACAGGAATTTGGGTGCAGTTGTTTCCCACTTGACTGGCTTTGATTCTTTGATACGACGTTCCAAATGACAGATAACGACTGACATGGAGCACATTTATGGCAAAAATACCAGACGTTAGTCCCCCGTGTCGCCTCCTGTCACTCACTCAAAGTTTCCATCACATCTTTCGAACGATGTTATATCCGAGTGGGCCTTTCACCGTACTCCTTTGACATTGGATTACACATAGAAAGGCTTGGTTGTGACTGTTGTGAGTGTAAGAGTCAAAGTCAAGACCTTTCGGGGATGGCAGGAATCACCAAAGTAAAATAACCGCAAGCTTTGCTTTTCCCTGTTTGAAAGCAAAGGATGTATAAGCTTATAGTGTTGCCCGTTTTATTTATGCGTGGCCACCTCGCTTGCTGGTCCTACCAACTTAGCTAAGGACCTACGCTTTAGCATGCACTAAAACTACACATTAATCGAATTGACAGCCCTGGACACCCAGAGAGAGTGGTGTGTTGGTGGTGGTAGCTGGTAGTGGCCGGGAAAGAGATTGGAGGCATAATGGTTGAATGCCTAAATTGGATAATTGTACAGTTACCCAAAAGTTGTGAAGAAAGTGTACTGGTGCCAGAAGCTGTTTCCATCCATCGTTCGTGCATTATGGAATGACACTCCCTTCCAACTTAATGATATTAAACACAGTTGGGTGTGCAAATGCGCATAGGCGAGAGAATTCTAGGGAGAAAATAACAAACGGCAAATAATTGCGTAACATGCAGTAGGGTAGTATGAGTGAAAGCATTAAGTGAAAGCAAAATCCTCAGAATCCACGTCTCATGGCTCACTGATAATTAATGTGGTTGGGCTAATGAAACAATACTTTGAGTCTTGTTTCGCATTAGACTTGATGGGATACAAAGAAAGAACAAAAGGACGGAGGGTAGAATTAATAGTGAAAGGAAATTCAAGGTGGTGTGTAGGGCAAATATGTGTACTTATGTGTATGTTTGAGCAATCGGCCAAAACAAACTTAATTCAGGTATAGTCATTTGGCACCAGGAAATTAGCTTTTATTGTGACATTTAAAAGCAAATCTATCTTCAGACACGTGAAGTGTTGGTGGAAGGGAACACAAGTCTGCGTTTCATGAGAAGGGAGAAAGTTTAGAAAGCTCTCGCAAAGATTAGAGTGATTGAAGTAAATCTCAAATGAATTAAATCCTTCTGTTGGAATTAACTGTGTGAAGAGGTAGGAAAGACTTTTGGCACGTGCATTCAAGTACACGAGAGCAGTGATAAGGAAAACATGTCGTATTCATCTTAATAAACAAGAATTATTGTGTACACTTGAATAACTTGAAGTTAGAATTAACACAAATGATATAAATGTCAGTAGAAGAAGCCTTTTTGTGCCATTGCCATTTCATACCTCAGAGTTATACTCAGGAAGTCAAGAGGTGTAAGTTTATATGCAAGAGCTCACACGATAGAATATGCTGCTAATCCAAAAGCTCCGTTGTTACTCGAAATGTTGTTGCGACTGAACTTTTGGGGTTTTCCTATGAGCTTTCGCCAGTTCTATTTGTAGAAACACATTTATTTGCGCCGCCAGTTTCTCAAGAAATCACTTGGATTGCGAACAAACCACAGAGAAATGATTGCCTAAAGGGTACATGTGGCTGGGAGTAATTTGAAGACGAATTAGGTTTGTCCTCGTGATAGGAAAGTGTCGACAATTAGGTATGCAAAAGCAATCAACGAACTCCTTTATTCTAACAGAGTGAGTTAAAAGGATTACAGATTTAGTTTACTAAAGCACTTAACAGCAAAAGTACTTCTTCGTAGGTCTTTCTTTCTTCAATATGCTTTCTCCTTTGGTTGCTTACCCATACTGTTGCAAAGCATCATCACCACTACCACTATACCTCCAGGGAGAGAAAGGTAAACCCTCTTTTAAAATGGCTTCGTTCTGGTTAGCTGTGTTGTTGTTTTGTGTACTTTAGGCCGTAGGATTTGAGAGACTCTCAAGTAGTTGATATAATGATAATGAGATAGAGAAGGGCTTAACAGTAAACTTCTCTCTCTGGTGAAGAAGATTTTATACCTTCCTTTTACCATTGTCATCTTGGTAAGTCAGCTTCAGGGGAGATGGGCAAAAAATTGTGGCACCTTCTGGAGGATCATGTCAACTGGGAAACTGAGAAGGATGAAAACACCGGTCTAGCCATGGTATAGTACTGAAATGCATCATGCTGGTTTACTTCAGTTCTTCGATGACTAAGCTACGTATGAAATTCCAACAAGGAAGTACATTGCTGGTCGTAAAACAAGTCATTTCACTTGATAGGTCGTACATCCGTCTGTCTAGTGGAGAGGACTTGTTCACTTACAACATCATGTATGTATGAAGGGGACGGCCAGAAAAAAGGTAAACTGAGAATTATATTGGACTGGGATTTACAGATGAGTTGAGTGACTAGGAGAAAGTGAATGGGTGTTGTGGATCCTTCCGATTACTTTCACCAGGGGAGCACTAAAACTTCTACAGGGGTTTGTGTATCATCTCACTAAGTTGGGGTTAGTATGTGCGGATCATTCTGAATGACCACGCTCAGTCTTATCAAATTGTGGGAGGGTGAAGGTTCGCTCGAGGTGTAATGAGCAGACTGAAGTATTGTAAATCATATTTTTGCCATTTGTACTCTCTGTTGATGGGAAGGAGGCGAACAACTTAATTAGAACATTAGAAGTTGGTTTCGCCTTCTGGCAATGAATTTTATGTGAGGTAAGCTATTTACATTTTTGTTAATTCGAAAAGGAATTTATTACAGTTTATTTCGGGTTTCTCCTTGTAAAGATGAATGAGAGAGTTGTTAGCTTGGAAAGCGTGAAAACTGGGAAATGAAGCATTTTGAAACAGTGTAATTAAATTGATAAGCACTTTCTGTAGCTGAATTCACAGAGCTGTATATTCACAGAACTGAACGTATTCAATGTTGGGTTAGATAACCCAGCTGTGAGTACTAAAGAATATCGCATTGTATAACTGAATTGTGAATGTAAGTCAATTTGTAGGAGTTTAGAATCCTTAAAATTGACTCGAATCATTTGTATTGCTTTTAGCGCTTCGTTATTTAATGCCAGCTGGAACTTCTTACATTAGAAAAGAAACGTTGAGATGGGTAAACGAAGCATTAGAATTACAAATGTAATCTGTCCTCAACCTACTTCCTTTCTTATCACTTTAGCACGATCATTGGCAATTAGGAAGCGAATCCATCGAAGGAAGTTGAGTATCTCCACCACCATCTCAACTCCATCAGTACTTAAGATTATTCTGAAATACCGGACTAACGATTTGCAATGAATGATGGCTTCGCTGGGTTGAGACAGACTGGGACTTGAATTACTAAATGACCTAATATATCAACCTAATTTCAGAAGTTATTATCATTTCCCATCAAATATTGACTGTCTGGGTTAGTTGAATAAGTCGAGAAAGTTGACAAAAAATGGCAGCAACGCTGAGAAGTGGCCCATCCTTTGTGGGGTACGTACGCGATCACCTGACAAAAACGCTCTTCACGCTATACAATATTAAAATTCCAGCAGTGCCTTTATGTCTCACGATAATTTACGAATCCCTCAAACTTCTTCAGCAGTCAAATTCTTTGCGGATCTCCTCGTTTGTTGTCATCATTGCTGCCGTTTGTTGTCCTCGTCAGGTCGTCGGTGGCGGTGCAGAAATAGAAAGATAAGTAGCAGCAGTAGCAGTGGTGGAAGTGCATCTCCGTCGATGGTATACTAAAGTTTTTTTATCAGGTGACATTTACATAGAAAGTCCTATTGAGTACCCACGGACGTAGAATGAGTGTGAGTACCTTATTAACGTCGTCTGCACAAGGCGACCTGTTGGCGATAGTGAAGGACCCTCCGCCTGGGATGACCGTTGTGACCTCGAACTCCAGCGACCAGCAGTACGACAAGTAATATCAAACCAATCTTGATAATTCGTTGACAGTAAAATCATCAGTCCTTAACACCAACAATTTTTTATTTAGTCACAAGTGGAGTTTATGAATTCTTTTTTGTAGTATTGCAGCTGGCGAATTCGAACGACTGGAGCGTTGGGAACGATCTACGAGGGGGAGGAGTTTCTACTCCACTTTAGGTTCTCACAGCAGTATCCTTTCGAATGTTCAGAATGTCTTTCGCATTATATTAAAAACTAATAATATATGATTGTGTGTAGGTGAGGTTTGAGGGCCACATTCCGGTCCACGATCTCGTCTACTCTATTACTGTTGGTTGATCACAACGTTAAAAGTAACTCAAGCTTGTCACTGTATTGTTAGAAGCGAGGAAGCGACCCATTGACGACTCAACCAACACGGTTGATAACTTCCTAAAGCCCTAAGGATCGCAAGTGGTGATACGACGACTCTGTCTGTCAGTGAAACACAAAAGCCACTTCAGTAATTAAGAGAATTCATTTCTCAAAATTCTCAATGAAAAACTGCTTCGTGCTCCACCGTTTGCTTTTCTTTTTGTTCAATACATTAATAAGTGAAAGAGTCTATTATTTGCCCCGATTTGTGCTTATTTGACATGTGTATTCAATCATGAAGTGGAAAAGAGTTATGGTTGTATTGATGCATAATATGGCATGATGAATTGCAATACACTCACTTACTATCCCAATATACACTGGTATTGAAACCCACTTATTCTGAAGTAGAGATTCATATTGTGAACCTATTGTTGTATGAAAATGCTAAAGTAAACGAAGCAAAGCATAATATTTCATTCTTCTGGGTTATCCTGGCGAGTCACGAATTTCTATAAGAAGTACTTGACGATTGTGTGCGCTCATCGGAGTTCAAGGATAAATAATTGTGAATGAGAAAGTCCAAAGCTGAAAGTCTAAACAGGTCAATTGCAGAATCATCTTCTTCACGTGGAGGTGGAACTCTTAACGAACTTTGTGCTTTTACCCAGACATGACTGGCGTGGACATGGTCAAGGAAAACTTTAACCACACATCCGTTGAATGTGTGGAAGATGTTGGACGAGACGAACTAAATGGTTGGTTATTACTCGATGTCTCCTGAAAGGATGTGCAAGACGTGTTTCCTCTGTAACGTGAAGCTTTACATCCTTTACATGGAATTTAGATATTCATCCAAGATTCTAGCTCGCTGGGAGGCCTTTTAAGAAAGTTTTTTATACTGTGCTCAAAGAAAGTTTACTTTGGGTCAGGAATGATTGCCAAGTAACTTTGAGTATCCATTTGATCAAGAAGATCGATAAATAGATGGGTGAATATGGTCTCTTCTTCAACCATATGAGGGGAAAGATTCTATCTTGGTCTATCAACCCTTAACATGCCTGAAGGAATGGTGAATATGTAAAGGATAAGGGAAGGGACTTTTCTTCCTGTGTGCAGTGCTTTTTCTTTTTTAGTATGCATGTCTACATAATACTTGTCTGGGTATCCGACGGACTGTGTATTAGCATTAATAGGGATATCTCACTCGTCTACACAGATAAAGTAGACGACTCATCCTTGAAGAAAACTGCTGTCTGTCGGTCTCATAAAAATCTCCATTTTGATTGAAGATGAGATGATGACTTCAGCAGCTGTTGGGAACTTTTACTTCCACCTTTAAAGCGCACTTAGAATCGTGCATATACATACATATGTACTCCTTGAAGGATACTGCACTCTGTATGCGAGTGCACTTTCTCCACGTGCTGTAAATACATTCAGCCAATATAGACTACAGAACAGACTCAGGCTGCATCCAACCCCCATAGAGTACTGCAGATAATAAAAAAATAATGCAAAAATACATTTTTGAACAACGCTGGCTTGGAAAGCTACAATCTACAATCCTAAGCCTTGGAGCTACTCCCCACTAGTCCCCACTCAATATGTGAGAGCTCTTTCATCGAACCAATCGAAGATTTGAGTAGGAAAATACTTTTCATTTCTTTATTAGAAAGACACTAAAAGTGTTTGGTTAGTGAAAGAAGTTGTTGTACTCATATGCAGGAGTGTATTCTCTCGTATCTCTAGTGGAAGTGAAGGTAATCCAAAATCTAATGGAGTCTAATAAAACTTACCTTAAGTAAAAGTATATAGCCCATAAAAATCTCAAGGCTTCTCTCGGTGAAACACTCGCCCTTCTGAAATATGTATGCAAGCACGTGTATCAAGAAAAGAATTGAGAGAGAGCCAAAGGGAATCCGATTCAATCTCTTAAAGAGTCTTCCTTCTTTCTGAGCAGAGCCTCGTGAAATACGAAAGGTCTTTAGTGATATTAAACTTCTTTTTAAAAAAATTGCTACAAACTTTCCCAATAGTTTTGCAAACAAGCTTATAAGTCAATCGCGATCGGTAGTTAGTTAAACGGTAGGAGAACCCATCTACCAAGTTTGTTTGGTTGCCTTCCAAAATAAGTAAAGGTGAGTTACCTTGCTTGACTTGTACGTGTAACGTTGAACGTACTCTCAGTGACTTTGACTTGAGCTACTCAATATAATCGTAGATGAAAGTGAACTCAAGTAGTATGCAGATATCGTAGTTTTTTAAAGAGTTCATGGGATGATGTGGATGATTTTCTATACTTTTCGGCGTGCGTTATGTTCCAAAGTTCCAATGCAACACTTTCACTCTCGATGGTACTATTAAAATAATTTAAAATATATGCGAACTTCCTGCTGAGCTTACAGGACTAGTGACAAGTTATTTGTTGTTTATGTACGAAGTAGCCTATTATTGTAGTGAAGTTTGACACTCATCAACATAATACTTGGGATTACTTGGATGATGATGATGTCGTTCATCATCACAGTCTTGAGTGAAAGCGTTTATAAGAACGTCTCAGAGAGAAAGCAAGGGGAGTTATGTAGGTAGACAAACACGGAAGGAAGGGATGCATGCAATGTGATAATAAAGTTGGTTACTTTCTTCATTGGAGTAAGTTTGATGTGTGTGAATTCCCTGTAGGTGAATGTTGTGAAGGGGTAGAGAGGAATTGATATCGTTATTTTGAGGAGAGAAAGGTCCTTTTTGGCTTTCTGTGCATACTTCATTTACCATCTGCTGGGATTTGAGGATGTCGAGAGGGAATGTCAACCCTAATTATGAAGCTAGTCTCGTACTTCTCTCTCAGTGTAGTCATTCCATTTGGCCAATTTCGTTGGAGACACCGTTTATTACACTAAGTTATCCAACTTTCTCTCGTCTCACTGCTCTCTTCTACGAGAGGAGATCCTCTGAAAGAGAGACTTTTTGACTGAAAGACACTCAAAATGATTAAACTGACGAGGTAGTGTGCAGAATAGAGGATCATTACTGGTCCACAGTGGAGATCTCATTTCACTCCGACACAGTTGGTCTCTGGGATAATCATCATCATCAATATACGACGCTTCTTCTTCCGCCTTTACCTCTTTAGTTATGGAGGGAGGAGTAGGCGGAATCCAAGGAATTCTCATGAAGAGGATTTAGTGGATGAGATGACAAGTGGGTGCGTAAAATTCATCAAATCTAAATGAACAGTTAGGAAATACTGGGGGAGTTAATGATGAGATGGAGTTGTACATGCACACTTGTATGTACAACTTGGTGTGAGACCTCGTTGAATACTTTCATCCACTCCTGCACTACTGGTTTTTGGCTACGCTGGAAATCATTAATTGAGAGATGCTGAGGATAGAAAGAAAAGTGAGTGGGGCAAACACGGAATACTACATTCTAATTAATCTTTTTGTTAGTAGAGTTGCGAAGATAAAACAGGACGGATTGAGAACCTTAAATTAATTAATCTAATCTTCTAAGGTGCTCTTGTCCACTCACATTGCCTATTTGCCTACAGTGATTTACCTCAAGTTGTAATGTATGTAGGAGGATGTTTTGAGAGTTGTAGGTAAGTCCTTACGAAGCAGCAGACATATTTTTTCTATTTGTCATTGGTGCCAATCAAGTATATGTGTTGGAACAATGTACGAGTATGCTAGAAACTTTCATCGTTTTTTCCTTTACTGGAGAAAGAGCATCTTATTACTTCCCTTTGATAGAGAAGGGTTGTTCGTAGATAGGATAGAGAATGTCATCAGTTTGTTCGGAAGGTTTTTTGGCTCCAGGACAAGTTTAACTGTGAAAGATATCTGGAGAAAGTTTGACTCGAAAGAAGGACTCGGCTTGTCAAGTTACCGCTTGGGTGACCCGTCTCGTCGTCCGGCCGCTGTGAGCCTCGTACTTCTTTCAAAGTCCCCGTACGAAAGAAATAGTCGAGGAATGTTGGGTCGCTGGATGTTGAATGTAGCTATTTCAGCCTTTTCCTTACATCCGTCCGTTTTCTTTAGTAAAGTCGGCGTGGTTGTGTGTTTTGTGTGTAAGGGCCTGTAGAGGAAGGGAGAGAGAGATGCCATGTCATGTAACAACTCTGCCGTTTCAAGTTTCCTTCATTATTTGGGTTAACCCCAAGTCAGAATAGGCATTTTCTAAACAGGGAGAACGATAGGAGATTAGAATCCAGCTTGGAGTTGCACATCGTTTTTTGCGAGAAGGTCCTTATTGCTGGGGAGAACGTTGACATCCACACACACGAGGGAGGTTTGGTTTGCTCGGGAAACCGTAATAAATGTGATATGTAGGATGTAAGTGAAACTTGGAATGCCTGGAAGGCAAAGGAGACGAATGAATAAGAAGGGTAGGGTGACATATATGAGACGGAGGACACAGGTAAATTGGTTTCCCCATATGTTCTCTTAGAAAGGCAATCAAATGTCATCCAAGTCGGTTTCATTGCTCTGAGAGAGAGAGAGAGTCGGCTAGAAAGGACCTTAGTTACAGACGAAAGGTCGTTTCATCAAATAAATAACAGTGTGGGTGGATTTCCTTACATACCCGATGCGACATCCCAGCAGCAAACTCCTATTAAAACTGCAATGCAACTACATTCGTAAGCGTTGAAATAGAGAAAATTGACGTTTCTTTGGTTGATTGGCTTAGCTGGGTATTATATTTTGTATTTAATATAAACCGTACAAAACATAAGCATACGTTGTTATCCTTTTGAAATGCCTGATTGGTTGTATTCACTAATGCTTGTAAGAGCTTAACAAGCCACTTGTGGTTATACTTTTGACTTTTTCGTGGAAAGCTCGTCTGGTAAGGAACGATTAGAAGGAGACCTTGGCCCCAAATTCGGCCATTATGTCGTTGAAAAACTAGATGGAAGGTATTCAAGTAGTTTTCATTAAAAACTATACTCACCAGTAGACTGGTGGAATCTGTGGGATTATTGTCTTGTGTGATACATGGCTGCATCAAACATCGAAGGGAATAAAGGAGAAAGTGAACTGCTGCCAATATCTCGTGGGGTAAATGACAACCACACTTGCCTTGAAGCCTCACAGCCTCGTTCAACTTTTGGACCGAGTGTTTTAAAATAAACCAGAGGCAAAGTACTTTCTCCACTTTGAACGGAGATAACACTAACCACATGACAAATACCTTGACTCTGTTCTTCCAAATTATTCTCACTCAAATGAATGGGTTATTGCTTATGGTAGACAATGGGAGGTTGTGGGTGACCTTTTTGAGTCCTTTTTGCCAAGATTTATTGCCACATATGTAGAAGCCATTATCGGACGCTGGTAGCGATGTGATGGGGAAGCAAATGGGGAAACCTTATAAGTATATGCACACAAATATTTTTCTCCGTAATAACGACTCCTGGGTAGGTTATAAGGCATCTTGTGTGACTTCCACAGCTCGAGATAAAGTGGCAAATCGTGTGGCTCTCCACCAGTTCTGCATTGTTGGGAATACCACATAGAAATTACGTGCACAACCCTTCGTTCAAGAGAAAGTCTCACTTAACTTTGTGCAATCTACGGTCGATTCGTTTTGCACAGAGAAAGTCAGGAATGTCATTTAGCCGTGGAACAAAATTGTCTAGACTTAAAATTCTTAGAATGTGGAGCAACTCTCTTTCTTTGGTTATTATCGTGATCAACATCAAGAAGGAAGTTTTTTATTCTTTTAGTAGGAAGTCTTGGACTCATTAGAGTTTCACTATTTCAAGGGAATGGTCTATCACATAAAGGGGAATCGCCTATTAGGAAAACAAAAACTAGTAATTGAAGCTGTTCATTTGGTCCTCAATAAGTTTTTTGTGAGTGTGTGAGACATGTCAAGCTTCGTTTCATGTCATTATGTGTTCTATAGTTTCTATCCAGGATAAGAATGATTTTCAGAGCAGTTAAGTTTAAAGGAGACTGATGCTGCGAATATTTCATTGTAAGAGTTTTATTCATTGGTGTGGTGACATGAATGACCAGATATGGAATTGAGTTAGTGGAGTACCATAAGCGTTTTGAAATGTGTTTTGTGACAGGACAGGTCAAGAAGTAAAGAGGAATTGTAGGATTGAGAAGGATTCGAAAAAAATGGTGTATATACCGTAGAATCGATCAAGATGGGTAGAAACTCGAAGCATATGGACTGTTATATGTAAAATATCCCCATGCGAATAAATCAGTTCTTTTGATTTCACATGAGGATATGAAATGTCCAGAGGGCCATTTTCAAGATGACCATTATGGTCGAACTAATGACGCCTCTTGATCTCGATATAAGTCCCTTTCTATGATTTCTTATTGAACTGTCCTGTTAGACTTTGCACTCTTAAGTTATATCTTTCGATAGCTCCAGCTGGACTCAAAGCTGGCAGTCAATAACCCATCTTCATTTTCGATGACAAAATACTGTGTGGAATGAGAAGTGTAAAATGCTTGTGTGCAGTCGAAGAAAGCTACTCTCTCCCATTGGAACAGTTTCTTTAATGATTACCATTTAAATCGAAAATTAAAACGAGGAAGAAGGGGGCCCTGAGGGATCATTCTGTGGATCGGTTCTCTCTCAGAGGATCATAATTGATACTTGTAGTAACTGTTAAGGGGTTTACATGGAGAGAGAAATACTCCTCTTACTCTCAAATGTCGTAGTTGGTCTATTTTCAGGAATTCTTAAGCATTCACCCAACTAACTATGCCACTCCAGAGGGAATATCATGTAATTTGCGCTTGGCTTTCCGAAGATTCCGTATTCATTGGTTTCATAAAGACTGTTCTGTCTAAGTTGGCTTGATACTCCAGTTCCATTTATTTCATGAAAAGGGTCTATGTAGTGTTTTAAGGAGGTGGAATTCAACCAGAAAATTCGCTAAATTGCTAAGCTCACCCTGCGAATATGGGAAAGAAATTCCTTCAGCAGCAGGTTTAAGAGTCTTCTCTCAGTTTCTCCGAAGACTCAAGACTCAATGACCATAATCTCACAGTATTTGTGTGGCATTAGACCACGGTTTCTATGCAAAAGCATCTCTGTGAAATGAGAGAAGGTGGATATGGCTTTGGTGTCCTCTTAATCCCTTGTGACTCACCTAATCTAACCTTCTTAGTAAAGAAACTTGGCCTAAGCGAATTTGCACTGCTGAGTTAATAGATATTTTGCTCGAGTGCACATATCAGCACTTTGTGCTGCATTCATCTTGTTAAATGGATAGGTTGTTTGAATAAGTGCATCAAAATGAACTACGAAACAGTAAGAATTGAAACTAAATTGAAAGCAGGATGAATACAGCGTGACTTATATTAAGTTTGATACTGATTCCAATGCGCCGTAAAGTTCCTTGCAAATGTTTGAGAATTAAGGGCCTTTGAATTTATTGATAATAATTCTACTAAATTAGATCCCAAATGACATGAACACTTGTTAAGAAGGCTTATTGAGCAAATACTTTGTGCCCTTTTGTCTCTTTCCGTCTAGTGAGTGACAGCTTAGGGGACCCATGAGACGCAGTTTACAGGTCCTTAGTCCTTGGAAGGCTTGCAAAATATCTAGTTCTCATTGTTGACTGATCAATATTTTGCTTTGGTAAGTTTATCCTCACAACAAAATGGAATGTCCAAACTGCACGTTTGTCTGAACCAACTTGAGTTAATCAGAACTTCGGAAAACCTACGTGCTGAATCGAAGGAACTCGTAAACATTATTATTTAGTTAAGCATTATTTTATAAGCATAATACACTTTTAGTCCGAACTGTAAACGATTATTATATATTACGATATTACATAACAAAACGCAACAAAGGGGTACGAGAATTAATACTTCGAATAAAGTCTCATTTACGACACTACATTACTAGAACAATGTAAAGCGAAAGATTACAAGGGGTACAATTCTATATAGTAGGGTCGGGTCTGCTGAATCATCAAGAACCAATTGATAGCCATGTAGCAATAAAGAAGGGAAATTTTGCCAACTCTGAAATAATGATAGGAATAACCACTTCTCTCCTGCAATACACACAATGCACACACACCACACACATTCGTATATATATGTAAGTCGATGAGTGAAATCAACTAAACCACAACCTCAGGAAGGACATGTTGGCAAGATATTTCTTTTTTCACCCACACGGTTCAATACTTCTGGACTATCGGGACATTAAGAGAAACACAAAGCAAAGCAAAGAGTTCAGTTAGAAACTAGAAACAACGGAGAAAAAGCTTTTTGTTGGCATTCACCAAACTTGTCCTATTGCACAAACGAGAGATGAAAAAATTTGAGAACTAAATGACATTCGCACGAATGAGTAAACCCTTCCCGTTGTGTTTGTTTGTACTGATGGTATTGAAATCTGGTGGAGAAGATGGAATGCCATCGTCTTTCCCATCCTAACATGAAAAACATTAACCAATATTTTATAAGGCATGTATTCGATTGAGCTTAAACCAAAACTTTCTCCTAGTTTCATACAAATTGTGCAGGCATTCTCCTGTTGTAACCGCGATGGGAGATAAATTCGTCATCCAACTGACCATAAATGTGTATACCCTTCGTGAGTGGAATATGTGAGATTAGAGTCTCTTCCAAATTGTAAACCTACGTATATTGTTCTTAATATACCCCATGAAATTACAAGAGTTCGGTTGTCAGTCTTAGTTCTTTCTGCACTAGATATTCAGTTAAATAGAAAAAGAGTAATGGGGTTACGAGTGACTTTTGGGAAGTACTACAGAGAAAGAGAAATTTGCTCTCGGTTGGTCGGTTGGTCCTGAAGCTTTCAATAAATAGACAATATGTAGGAGTGAGAGGAGAAAGGAAAGGACAGGACAGTGCAAATCCGCAAATAAATCTCGCTAGTCTGGCTATTCATCTCAAATCTGCAAGTCGGGTGAAGTTTTAGAGGCACAGTGAGGCGAAACTAAATGGGTGACTACAGGACGATGGTTTACTACCACTCGTTGTGCAAGGAACCATAGTCGTGTGTACATGGATGAAGGCTGGTGGAGTACATATTACATAGTTATATAACAGATTAGAAAGAAAGGAAGTGGTGGAATTGGTATTTCTTTGGAACAAATCCCACACACTGCAACTCATTACTATAAGTGAGATAGACACACACACACACACACACACACAACCATACTTGAGGGCAAGTGAGAGAGAGACACGGATAAAAACACTTTAAGCTAGGAACTCATTTATCTCAAGCCATTGATGAGAATATTGATGGGAAGAACAGAAGGAGGAAAAGGTAAGGGTGGACGCATTGACGAGAAAAGCTATCAAATCACATCCGGATGTGAACACAGAGAGAGATTTGAAAGGAAATGAGCCCATAATTCACATTATGAGATGATTTCACAGGCTAAAAAATCATTGACCCATATTGTTAAATCCGCAAAAGGCTTTCTCTCTGCGTTATCAGCGTATAGTCACTCACATGGACACATGCACACATTAGCAGTCTACTAAAACCTTTCCATCAGCGTTGTGAAGCTTCTTGGTGAAGAAACAGCACGTAATGTGGTTTTGATGGTGGAGTAGCGGTTCATTTCACATCAATGTGTGTCCTCCTTCAGTCAGCAATAGTCAGCATGTATGGGTGAAAGAAGTAGAGGAGGAGGTCGATGTAAATTGTTTCAGCGTGTGGAGAAAGTCACTTGGTTTGTGTGGCAGTGGGGGTGATATTTGGAGTGTGTGGGAAGGACGAGGTACAGTTTGTGGGTAAAATATGCAGAGATCAGGACTTTATACCGTTTGCACTGGTTGGATTTTGAAGTTATACTCTATACTGGTGTATGAGGTTTCGAAGTAGTGTAGTTGAAGGTTAAAGATATGAATATGAGACAGAAGTATTGGACGGTTGAGTAGTTGGATGTAAGAGATGGAGAGATTCGTATCAAGGGAAAGATAAAGACGGATTTCTCTCTGTAGTTGTGAACTATTAGGTGTTCAGAATTTGTTGAAGAAAATTCAAAGTTGGAAAGGCGTGAAATGAGGTTGACTTATAGGCTCCTCTTTCAGTCGGTGTTGGTTTACCCTTCTTGTTGCTCAATAAAGACAGAGTAAGCCGTAGAAGAGCCACTCTCCGCAGTCACGGAAAGCATGCAAAGGACATAGAAGCCAGTTCCACTGAACTGGTTTCTCCTGTAGTCACAAGTGGATATGGGATACTGGGAAGTACACAAAACTATGACATACGTAGAAACAGACTATGCAAACAATTTCAGAGCCAAAAGCAGTAGAAAATTGTGTAGGAAGATGTGCAGGAAGGGAAAGTAAGTTTGAGGAAGGATGATATATTACTCAAGTTTGTGATTTTCGCAAGTATAATAAGGCAAAGCTGGGTCAAGTCGCAGTTTCATAAGAATTATACACAAAAGAGATATGGAGTGCAATATTACTTGCT
>JAQGAB010001670.1:0-15085 GCA_034696565.1 Isotomurus graminis
GTGGTGGTGCACAATCTCCTGCTGTCGTCGTCTTTGTAGTAGATGATATCACAGGACCAGTTTTATGAACAAGAATTAATTAAGTGAAGGAGGAAGCTCTGCGAGTTGTGAGTGAGAAGGGAGACTCCAGCTGACTGTGCACACACACACCACACACACCACAGAGTTCTCTCTCCACACACACACACACATGTCCCATGTGGACTTGTGAATGCCGAATGCCCGTCATAAAACTTTATACTGTTCGTCCTGGTGACTTCCTGCTTTCATGTAAAGTTGTGAAGATGAGTTTTTGTTTTATGCCTCGTAACTTTTTGTACATGTGAGAGAAGGTGTGTAGAGAGTGGAGGTATGCGTTGAAGAGGGTGAAGATTTTATCAATTTGTTTATTTTAGTGCAGAATGAGATTGAATCTGGGTGATATGTGTGTGTGTGGGTTCAGATGTCACATGAATAAAATGCATGGACATGCAATCAACAGAGGAAGAATCAAGGGTTAAGAATTAGAAGTTTATTTTTTCTTAAAAGACTTCTATCCAGGCGAGTAGGAGCTTAGTACAAACAATAGTTTAGGATGTAATTTAAGCAACAAACTCGTAAGGAATTGGTTGGAGAAGTTGAGGAGCGTTGTTTTTTGTGCTGACGAAGTGAGCTGTTCTGGGTTGCTTGGGCTGAAATGAACAATAAATGGTTTATTAGTTGAAGGGAGATTGGAAGAGGTTTATTATGATTTTATTGGTAGAATCGTTGTACCTGTCTCTTGCAAACAACACGGATTCCCTTAGCCTTAGCATCCAACTTCAGGGCCTCGTTCTCCTTAACTCGGTTCAAGAAGTCGGTTCGGCACTTGGAATGGTTGACGTGCTCGACTCTGACGTTGATTCTATAGTAGAGGAGATAATAGGTTAGATGTGACATGGGGAAAAGGATATGCCGATTTACAGGGTAAATGGCGAGTACAAAAAATATTCATAATATGAACAACGCACCTCTTGGCAAGGATCTTTCCCTTGATCAACTTGTTAACAATGACACCTAAAGCTCTCTTGGTGACATTGTAAACGCGTCCAGTCTTTCCGTGATAGTACCTATACGGCATTCCCGACTGTACAGCTCCATTGCCCTGTACGTAAAGAATTTTAGATATTAAAATACCCATCCCACACACGATCATTAAAACTTTTAAACCCAAGTAAGACTATAAATTACCTTAATGTCAACAATATCGCCGACCTTGTACACTTTCATGTAAGTGCCCAAAGGAATAACTCCCTTCTTGCCGAACCGGCGAGAGAACAAGTCTCTCGTCCCCCGACGATAACCTTTAGGATTCGTCATGTTTCTTGCTGCTTTTCCTCTTCAAACCCTGCGAGAAAAAATAAAAACGTTTGGACTTAAAAATCCTGGAAATTGTGTAAATTTTGAAATAAGTTGCGGCGAGGAGCAGTCTGGACTTACCGAGCACACGATGAGAAGTGTTGACTGAGTTGAATGTTGCCGCGAGAGAGTTCTCAACATGGCGGGCAGGTGGGGACATCCACAGACCACGTGACAAGTCACCACGGGGTGGGAGTGCGGGAAATTAGAAGTTTGTATTGTGTGGATGTCCCCTTGCTCCCTCGGCCTACTGGTTTCTCTCATGCAGCCTCCGTCACTGCACACAAGGCGACTCTGCTTGTGTGTCTTGTGAATGAGGAATTCCTGGCCTGATGAGGTTTGTGGTTGCTTGCTGCGGGTGGTGGTGGTGGTGGTTTTCATAATTTCAGTTTCTGATATTCAATTTTCATGTTTTCGTGTTTCTGGATTCAGATTCTCAGATATTAAGTCGTATTGAGTGTAAAAAGTATGCATAGCTTTTTGTGCGGTGACAATGTAATGTATCATGATGATTATGAAACTGCTGTACGTATTTTATTAACTCTAGGTTACTGGACTTAATGTGGATTGATGAAGGGTATTTAATAAGACACATTATAATTACTAATGATACAAGATTGATGTGCTTTACGGGTGAGAAATGTTAAGGGCAGTTGAGCATAGATTTCCAGAACAAAGGTGGATGGGATGATTTATATGTTACTGGAGGTTAAAAAAGGTGTAACAACTGAATATGAGAGTGAACGTAGGATGAAATTAATTAGTGGAGGTAAATGAAGACCCTGAAATAAGGGAGATGTGGGTGTGAAGACGTTTAATGTATGAAGTGTGAAGGGTCAGGTTGTGTTTTTGTGGTTGGTGGTGGTGGACGTGAGCCGGGAATCGGAAAATGAGAGTGAAGAGCGACGAGTGTTGTTGAGTGACGAGAGAAAACTGCAATTAATTAAATTAGTGGCCTCCATCATCTCCACAACGCATAGGCGCAAATAGTTCTCGGGTGGAACATTTGGTGTGGAATATTTTGAACTGTTTTGGTGTGAATTAAGGTTGGAGAGAATGGTGGGTGTGGGTGGATGAGGAGGTGAGGAGAGGACGGAGAAAACATCCAGCTGATTGTTGTTTTTGTGTGTTTCGTGTTGTTCGAGAATTACGCTCAATTGTTGAGCGTAGTTTGAGAACAGCGATTAAAAAGCGGTCAAGATTCTCAAGCGACTTGGAGGAATCATGGTGAGTTTGTAGTGGCGATTAAGGGAATTATTCATTAAGTAATGAGTATTAAGTGTGGACTGTGTTTTTCCAGGGAACCAACGCCTCACAGTTGGAAAAAGAAATTGGAATGGAGTTTCCACCGAATGAGCGATTCTTTGGATTAGCGAATGTAAGTGGAAGTTGTGGAATTTTTGGTTTGTTTAAGTTTAATGTTGGAAATGTAAGAAGGATTTTAAGGTGGGAAATGATTGTGTTTCAGTTCGGGAATACTTGTTACAGTAATTCGGTGCTCCAGGCGTTGTATTTCTGTAAACCATTTAGGGAAAAAGTGTTGGAGTATAAGGCAAAGAACAAACGGCCGAAGGAAACTTTGTTGTCATGCTTAGCGGATTTGTTTTATACGATAACAACGCAGAAGAAGAAAGTTGGTTCAATTGCTCCTAAGAAGTTTATTGCGAGGTTAAGAAAGGAAAAGGAGGAGTTTGATAATTACCTGCAGCAGGATGCACATGAGTTCCTGAATTTTTTGATAAATCGTATCAATGAAATAATACTTGGTGAGTTAAACTGAAGATGTGTTGAGTGAGTTAAGGAGATAATCGATGGAAAATGAGTAATGGATCTGTACGTGATTTGTGTTTAGCTGAAAGACAAACGCAGACTACAAAGAAGGGTGGAGCTGAAGGGGACAATAAGGGGCAAGAACCAACGTGGGTTCATGAGATATTCCAGGGGATTTTGACTAGTGAAACGAGGTGTTTAAACTGTGAAACGGTAAAAAGGCGACATTCACATTAAAGTTTAACTTTGTTGGGAAACGATTCTTAGAAATATTGTGTTGATTTTGTAGGTAAGCAGTAAAGACGAAGATTTTTTGGACCTGCAAGTCGATATCGATCAGAACACGAGTATTACTCATTGTCTGAGGTGCTTCAGCAATACGGAAATGCTGTGCGGGGATAATAAATTCAAGTGTGACAATTGCTGCAGCTATCAAGAAGCTCAGGTTTGGAATTTAAATTCGAAAAACCGAAAGGAAACCATAATTTGCAATTGTGTAAGCTTGATGATTTTTTGTTTCAGAAACGAATGCGCGTGAAAAAGCTTCCTGTAATTTTAGCACTTCACTTGAAGCGATTTAAATACGTAGAGCAGTACAACAGGCATATAAAAGTTTCTCATCGTGTTGTATTTCCTTTAGAGCTTCGACTATTCAATACGGTAAGAGGATACTTTTGGTCACATGATTTTTGAAGAATATTTGACGCTATGTTGTTTTATTTGCGAAATAGTCGGACGATGCAGTGAATCCAGATCGACTGTACGACTTGGTAGCTGTCGTGATACATTGTGGAAGTGGACCTAATAGGGGTCATTACATTAGTATTGTCAAAAGCCACGGTTTTTGGCTTTTGTTTGATGATGACATGGTCGACGTAAGTTGTTGCTAAAACTAAATTTTTATATTCTTGAATTCTGTGTTTAATTGTAGTTTAATTCTGGTTAGAAAATCGACGCGTCCGCTATAGAAGATTTCTATGGACTGACTTCCAATGTACAGAAATCATCTGAAACAGGATACATTCTCTTCTATCAATCGAAAGACTACGCAGGATGATAAAGGGTGGAGTGACCTTGCCGTTATTTTGTGTACCCCTCTACCCTAAAAACTTCAACAAACGTCTGTTCCAATTATCTTCGTCGCACCTCGCAGTTTTCTACGTTTACTACGAGAGTTTTCTCAGTTTTCACTCGCCGTCACCAGTCACTGAAACCACCGGCTAACCAGATTAATTTCATAGAATCCACACATAATTCTCTTGGAGTTCATCTAAATATTGCAGTTTAGCGAATCCTAAATGATTCAACTTTAACTGCAACAAGTAAGCCTTCCTTTCTTCGTGAAATCAAGTATGAAGCGAAACATTACGTTACAAAATTCAGTACGGTATCGTATCTGGATTTAAGACGATGATAATGTGATTATTTGTAACCACATCTCCAATATGAACGATGACTATATACAGTGAATGACACGTGTATGACATAGTGATATGTAATTTGACAATTCTCACCTTACAAATACAACCCAAGAGGGTTTTCTAATAAGTCTCGTTTCAATCAGGTCTCACCAGTCAGTAGTGAGTAGTGAGTGGTGTAAGGCAAATATTAATTCTGCACGTTATAATTTTTAATGAAACTTTGGAAAGTTAATTTGGCAATTTTATTGATACTTTAAATGTTTTACGATTATTTTTGTTCAGCGTTGGTAAATATCGGGAGGTTGGTTTTGATTCCCAATGATTAGGATAAGTGCTCGAGGCAGGTTTATGAATATCCCTGACTGTGGAAAGTATCATAATGTATAAATAATACAAGTAACCGAAGCATAATATGAATGAAGACATTTCTAGTCGATATTAATTAGCGATTTTTGCCTTATGAATTTTATTCCAAGTTTATACAGATAAATATGAAAGTAGAAATGTTTATGAAAGAAAAGTTCTTGGAGCGGAACTGTGTACCAGAGTCCAATAATAATATTGTTCTAAAGAAGCTATTTAGATTAAGGAGTTGCAATAACACAAAATGAATTATTTTGCAGTTTTATCCCAAATCTAGAGTTCGCTGCGTAATATCCAGTGTAGTTTTTAGGAAATACATTTGCTAGTTTGATAATTCAGCTGATTGAAGTGCTTTTTGATCCTACTTAAGTCCAATAATAATTAGTATGTCAGAGTTTCACTAGTTTATTGAGATTCCATTAGTTTAGATTGCTTTTAAAAGACGTTTATGTTTATGCTTGTAAAATAGCGCAATGAGACATTTTTGTTTGTAGTCATCATTAACAGGTTGCTTCAAAGTAGTGTACACGATAAATATTTGAAAATCACTCTTAAATTCGTCCACCTTTGCACTGTAAAAGAATACTTGTCAATTGACAACAATTATATGCGTCAACCCACTGGACAATTCAGTAAACGGTTTGGCAATTTGTGAAAATAACGCTTACGAAGGATCTTATACCGAATACCGATTAAATATGTCGTCCTAAAAGTGAAATGGAAAACATGTCTGATGAAAAATGAATAATAAACATGAGCTCTTGAATGCAGTTAATATGTGTTGATTGTTTTGTGCAGTCTTAAGTGAACATGGATAGAAGTTAAGATTCCGTACAAACATCGATATTATTTTTATTCATTAGAATATGACAATCACGATCTTTGACATAATATTCTCAAGACGATTGTAGAGGGGTGTCGTTCTTCTGTGTAGTACTTTTTCGTATTTTGAGAAAGGTCTTTTGCGTCACCTGTCGTCATCGTTTGATTAACGGGTGTTCTGTAGGTAGGTTGTAGTTTTAGTTGTAGAGTACGTCCGTGTTGTGTGGAGGTCATACAGCAAGTATAAATTGGACAGAAAAATCGAGTGTCGTTGGTGTAGTGTTAACAACATATTTATCTTTGAATACAAACAATATTCGCAGTAACTTAATGGAAGAATCCTAATAATAATTAAAATGAGACACAATGTTGACTACATCTTGGTCGTGGTGTATTCATCGGGGAAGGTGAACTGGTGGTTCCCGTTGGCTACTAAAATGGGCAAGTGACCAGCATTTGGAATGACATTCCAGGATAAAGTCAGCGTCACATTTTTGTTTCCCCTAAAGAACAACGGGAATGATTACTTCTTTTTATATCTTCATCTTTAAGTTTATTTGTTTAGTAACGTAGGTCGTCTTACCTCAAACCGTTTCCATCATCCCAGAAATAATACTTTGGCCTGATATTCTTGTGGTCGAGGACGCCATTTTCCCCTCGTTGGATGATCTTGTCCCAAATAACAACTTGGTTGAGCTTGTTGTTAGGAGTTTCATACTCAGCCGTCAAGTACAAAAAGAGTTGTTTGACATTCCAGTTGAACAGCGGGCGGAGGTCAGCCTTGAGGTCGAAGATCATGAACCCCATATCATTTTTCTCTCGAGATGCACTGTAGTCTGGCACGTTCCGCCTGTAGGGATAAATAAAGGGAGTAATTAAATATAGGGCCTTAAAGGCACGTTAACGGAGATGGAGTAAGCTTACACAAGAACGGTGACGGTGTTGATGTCAGCTGTTGCAGAGTAGTCTCGAAAGGCAGTGGTAACGAAGCATACAAAGGTGAGGCCTGCGAGGACACTCACGGTGTACGCTGCGAGAGCGTGACAACGTGTGAACGCGCTGTGCATCGTGGGAAGTAATCTCGCGTGGTTGAAGAAGTTGACGTAGCGCAGGTGGTGGTGCGTCAACAAGAGCAAGTGTGAGTTGAACAGGTGATGGTGAGGGTCACTTGGTCACACGACCACACTACTTGTTGACGGTGGAAGGTAGTTGCTCAATATTGTTTACTGCGGGAGTGTGGCAGGTGGTGATGGTGTCAGTTTGACAGACGGAGGTCGAGTGTCAGTTCGAGTAGATTGCCGTCGTGTCACTCAATTTGCGGATCCCGCCGTTCTCACTCGTCTCAACTTTCCCCGGCCGCCACATCAGACGACGCTATGAGTCTATGAATAGAGAACACCTGAATTTTAATCTCACATTAATTGTGACCAAGAAGTTGTACAGGGTATTATGTAGCTAGATTGGAGTTACAAGTGTAAGACACATTAATTGGGTTCGGAGTATGGAGATATGGAGGAACATGGGGACAGGAAGAATTAGTGACACGTCATGAGTCATGACAAACTTGTTATTTTAGGCTCGTTCTTTAGTTCAGCAGGTGGGACTTACTAGTATTTCTTTGCGACACATCATCTGCAATTAACAACCAGGGTCAGTTTAACTATTCTAAAATCATTACAAAGCCGGAGCTGTTGTTCTGAACTTGGATAATCATTTTAAGTCAATCTCATTCTATCAGAAAAGTAGAAATCATGATTTTCTTAAAAAACCATGGAGTAAAAATTCCAAGTCGGTTGTCGGACCGAACGAAGTATTTTAAATTGACTGATTGGCCTTTACCTGGGAATTGCACTTTGAATTTTCAGTAAAATTAACTTTCATGTAGTCTTATTTTATGTCGTTTTTGAAACATACTTCAATATACATACTACATGATTATTGTCATAAAACTTGCTAATAAAACATGTCAAGCAACTGAAAAGTTACTTATTTCCTTGAATCTGGATCAGGAAATAAAAGCGATTCACGTGACTTTTAATCTTCCTTGGCTTCCACTTCCACAATGAGATAAGCAATTCTAATAAATTCATCGTTTCAGACTCTTCTTCTTCCTTATTTGAGCCAAAGTCATATGGTTTTAACAAAGTCCCTAATCTTTAATTAGTCATATTGGCTAGGATGCTGAATTTGGAAATGGCTGTATATACAGCGTGCGATTGTAGTACAAAATGCAAATGGGTTATTAGCAATTATTAAATAAGTACAATAAGGTAGTGTTGTAATTGTTAAGGAGTCACATATTGTTGGGATTACATGTTATATGAATAGTTGTATGGAACAACAGACTACATAAACACACTTCCTGAGAATGACAATGGACCGAGTGACAGGAGCTTCTCAATTACAGGTGCAATTCGTTTGATTTTGGTCACTGGACACGTTGGGTATTTTTATGGGTTGTCACTTGCCATTGTTGATGTGAAGCCCTGAATAACTTGTCATGAGAAGCTTATCATTGGTGGTTGTCGTTGTGCTTGTCTCCTTACTCGGGCCAAATGAGACCTTTGCAAATATTGGTTTCGAACTGGGATCAAGTAATCTGCTATTCCTTAACGAAAGTTTAACTATTAATAATTGATGCCACTTTGGCTTTTCAGTGGTCAAGAATGGTATGGTTGGAATTAAAAACGCTTTGAAAACTAAAGCGGAGAAGATGAACAATGTGAAATTCTACTTGCATTCCAACACGCCAAATCTTGAGGACAAGGACTACATTCACGAATTAGTTTACAAGGATTCGAACTCTGTGAGTGGAGCTCCGTTTAATAAGAACTGTGTCTCAAAGTTTATGATTCATGGATATACTCAAAACAAGGACGCTTCGTTTCCTAAGGACGTCAAGACTGGTAAGAAGAACTTAAGGAGTATCAAAGATGCATATATGAGACCTAAGGTCTTGAACTACTTGTTCTTTATTATCGCAGCTTACTTGACACGGATGAGGAACAGTATCAAAGAGACAGAGCGATGCTGGAACATTGTGGCGGTGGACTGGGGAGCGTTGGCAGGAGGAATGTACTTCTTGCAAGCCGTGGGGAATGTGCCCATAGCGGGGGAGCGCGTTGGGGAGATGCTCACATGGCTCCTGAGTCTTGGATTCATCGCAGACGCCAAGCTGATCCATTTGATCGGTCATTCCCTGGGTGCCCATGTCTCAGGCTACGCTTCTGCGTCTTTTGTTAAACTCGCTAAGAAAAGGCCTGGTCGTATTTCAGGTAACGATTAGAAATGGGATTAAACTAATTAAACTCAAGTATGACTCATTTTGGGGTTATCCATTCAGGGTCGGATCCAGCAGGTCCTTCGTTTATTTCTGATGCGAATTCAGGACTTGGAAGGATTTTGAAAACCACAGACGCTGACTTTGTTGACGTGTATCACTGCAACTTGGGAGCGTACGGGACTAATCAAGCCATTGGTCATGCGGAATTTTACCCGAATGCAGAGCCATTGTCGAATGTTATGCCCCAGTGCAACGTCCTGAAGGGTGCTAAGCTTCGGCTGACTACAGAAGACCCTGATATGTGCAGTCACAACATGTGTCCAAAGTACTTAGCCTGGGCAGTTCTTCATCCTACACTTTTTGAGAAATGTGAATCTATCGAGAAATTCCTGGAGAAGAAAGGGAACTGCACTGGAGAAATGGTGACGTATGGGGAAGACTTGGATTTGACGTAAGTTAAATTATGAACAGTGAGGAAGATGTGTATGAAGCTGAAGTGTCCTTTGACTTATAGCAAATCAGGATCTTTCTATGGAAATATCCTCGAGAATCTTGAAAATATGGAGTCGTTCATGTGAGTGATGAATGTACGAGCTGTTTGTTGCAAAATAAACCAAAATTTTTATTGGAGTAACGTGATTTAACATTAATGCATCAATTGTACTTGTAAGTTGTAAGTAGTATTCAGTAAAGTGTAAAGTGTTAAAACGGAATTAAATTTAAAGATTGTGGAACCAACGGAGCTGGAGATTAGGTTAATAGAGTAAATACCAGAAATGCATGGAGATAAGAAAGGAAACGCTGGACTCCAAAGGGCCAAAAGGTTAAGGGCTCAACCGGGATTTGAACCCGGGACCACTCGCACCCTAAGCGAGTATCATACCCCTAGACCATTGAGCCAGAGATGAAAATATTGTGGGAGTTGATATTACAGAACACAAGTAATTGAAAGCCAATTAGTACGGTGAAGGTGTATTTAACTGACAATAAGTTGTAGAGGTGTTGATTGTGTACTACCAATTTTACACACGGCACTTTATTTACAAAAGACCCGAATGCCAAGGTGGATTAATGTAATCTGCAGTTTACATCTGATGAAACCCTTTCGCACTCTTTTAACATTCTGCCTTTATTATTTCACAACCCGAGGGACAAACCTATGTAAAAGACTTAACAAAGAACGATCATGAGATTGGGAATAACATGAATAAATGATCTGAAAATAATATTATTTAAACCACCGAGCATTTGTACACATTAAATATTGACGGGGGTTGATTTTTGATAATAAAGAAATAAAGATTCACATAATAGAGAGTTGTGTGATGTTCTTCATCCGGTTGTTTGTTGCATATGTGTCTTTGTTAAGAGATCTGCAGACTTGGAAAAAGGATGAGTCATCTGATTAAGCCGTAGAGAGAATGTGTGTTGATGTTGGCCATCGAGTTTGGTGGATGTTTCCCTTTAATACGGAGTGTGACCGGGTTAGCTTGTCTCGTACAAGAATTACATCATCTCAGCTTTGTCTCCTTCTTTTACAAGTCTTGTAAATATTTTGTGTGGTTTGTAAAAATTATCTACATTGCGAACATTCTCCATTAAACTGCGATCGTTTCCTTAATTTGTTAGGGTGTGTCATATAATTTAAATTGATTGGGGAGAGATACTCCAATAAACAGATAAGGGTCTGTGGTGTGATACGGAGTGATACTACTGATGATTAGTTAATGTTATTTACAGTTGAGATTTGGTGGTTATCACAGGTGCTAATGGGTAGTAATTGTTAATTGTTGGAGACAAGGAGTTTTTTAAAGACGAATAGTTAGTTTATTGTTTATTTAGGGAGTTATCATTGGAAGGGGTCTTATTTGGGAGTAAATAGTTTGGTGCTAAAGGTGCTTTTAACATGATAAGACATAAAAATGTCTTGAAGAAACTGGAAGCCAGTGTAATTTTAAGGAACACGTGTCAAGAAAGACATTGTGGGAACAGCTGTGCTGATTAGTTATATAAAAGGTAATGATGTTTTTATGTTACGATTTTTGTTATGAATTGTGAGTTGGTTTTGTAACAAAATATGTTTGTGATTGTAGCAGATGTGACTTTTGGAAGTTTTGGACGCAAGAATTTTGTGAAGAAACAGTTGAAGTACCTTATTAAGTGAAATGGATAGATTTTCAAGCAATAGTTCTCCTGATAAAGATTTACTTGTAAGTGATTTAAGTTGACGACAGAATACAGGTGATTAATGGTTTGTATTATTTGTAGGCGGAGATGACCAGCCATACGAGAGACTCTGGAGTGGATCTTCCAAGTATAGACTTACTAGAATGGATATTAGCAGGAGATGACACTCCGATGATTGCAGATGACCACGAAGAATTTAATGAAAGTTCGGGTGGGGTCTCAAGTCATTTTGCAGCGGAACCCGTCGTTGTATTAAGCACGCAAGCTTCTGAAGTACTTGAAGATAATGAAACGCCTTGTTCTATGGTTCACTCATCTCCTGTAAAATCATCGTAAGTTTTTGTTTGTGACTCAGTGTGAGTGTTGCTGTACGGTGTCGTTTGACTTGTGTGTTGACTAGGCATGTTAAAATAAGAATCATACAGGAAAAAGAAGTTTAAATTGAGACTGAGGGGTAGGAAATGTTTTAAGATTAAATATTAAATCGTTCGGAAATCGTTCAGACACAATGGATGTGTGTGTGTGTGTGTGTCTTGAGCATCTTAACTGATATGGCATGCATGGAAATGAAAAACCATTTAGATTCAGATTGAGGAAAAATGACACTAAAGGTTTTTGTATGCTTGTGAGGATAGTATGATCAAGTCATAAGGGATTTTACTGGATGATTTAAATACATTTCATGCAGACTTATTGTCATCTGACTCTAAATGATCTCTCTGTGAGGCTGAAGATGTTAAGTGAGATAAACTGCAATTGGAGCTGCGTGCGGTGTAGAAAGATCGTTAGGATTTGAATGGTAGGTGGACAGATCAATCGATGTTTGTGTAGAAATTAAAGTAATACGTTTTAAAATAAACACAATTAGCGATGGCATTAGTGATCTTAAGATGTCAGTTTTAATGTTTTGTTTAGTGTTTAGCTAAAACTCGGTTGAAAGACGATAGGCTGTGTCGTCAACGTTGGAGAGTGAGTTGGGTTTATCAGATCGCCAAAGACGTTTACGTTTGTAATTGTAGGAGTGTTTTTGTCTTTGTGAGAACATTTTGCAAGCGTTTAATTTAAGTACAGGAGAGGCATTTGATTTCCATATGGCGTATTAAATGATTCTTGTGACTGGTTGGAACCGTGAGAAAGGGAATCTTGTGCTTGGTTGGAGACTTTGAATACTTCATATAGAGTCCATATGCATAGTATTGTCTTGTTTAAGGTTGACTGACGCATAAATGAACAAATTGTTGCAATTGTAATTCTATCAAACTCTGGACGGGTTATTAATGACTGGAAGAAGTTTGTAATGAAGAAAGAAAAGAATTCTCGAAGCTTCTGAATGAGTTGCTTTCACTCTTTTGGAAAGTTAGCAAGCAATTAGCAAGTTTTTTCATGTGAACGAACATGACGTGCATTATGAACAGCTTGTCAAGCACTGTGTGTTGTGTGCGTGAATGTGTAGTGGATGAGGAGAAATCATTTTCCATTCATGGGTAGAATAATAACCCGGACTATGAGAATTATAGGACTTGAAGTGTGTAATGAAATGCTGTGTAGAGAGTTGATTGGAAGTGTGTGTTTCGCAAGAAGGCTTTACATACGATTAAACAATATTACAACCGTTTGATACACTTGAGATTGAATGTGATCAGCAAATGTCTGACAGTTGGGACGTGACTTTAGTTCGGATGTAGAAATCCTGTGAACACGAGAGAAATCAATCAATCTAAGAGACAATAGGGAAATAGGAATGAAACATTTATTAGGTGTTCTTAGGAGTTAACAAGTTGTTTTTGTTTGTTTACTTGTTTTGAAAGAAGACGTATGGGTTGACGAGATTGTTAAATTGAAGGATTGATGCGGATTGTGGCTTTCTGGCAAGGAGATGAGACATATGAACTCTATAGGTTGGCGGATGCATCGCATGTATTTGTGTCATTGGACGTCTTTAAGGATGAGACGCATTAGAGATAAGGTTGGGACTGATGATTGGTTCATACATGAGGAGTGGTTGTTTTCTTACGAAATAGTTATCAAATATTGAATGGCTTAATGATGTAAGACATCGCATATGATTAGCGTGGTCCAGGAGGAGTTCTTGTGTGTTGGGATTTGAGGATTATTAAGCGAGTCTTCTTATTAGAAGAGCAGTGGGGAGAAGTGATATGAGAGAGTTACTTTGTGTTTTAATAATGGGAGTTTTGTTCTTCTTGACTTAAAGGCTTTTGTGTAATCAGTTTGAGAGATAAATAGATTATTGAATGATAATTTGAATTTCCACGGTGCTTGAGAGAGTTTAATAATTCGGATAGGAGAGCGAAGTTGCGTGAGGTAGGTAACAACGACATATGAATGATAAAGAGAATGAAGAATTAAAATACAAGATGAGTGATTAGTAATGAAGAGCTTTGTATGTTGTTTTGTAGTACAATTAGCTTTAGGCTTGTAAAGATACCGGTGGGAATATATTATATAGTTTATATATATCAGGAGGCATGTATGATAATTTATTTTATGACATTCTGCATATAAGATAGAGGAGGACCGATGGAGTGTCCAACATGGGCCAGAGAGTAGTTGTGTATGGGATTGATAAGAGATAAAGTTGAGAGAAGTGAGAAAGAGTCAAGTCAGTTAGAGTATATCGGTAGTACTACTCGGTCGGTGGTGAATCTGCTGTGTGTGAAGGTCCTTGAGATAGTTTAAAGTTTGGCAGGTGCTCAAGCTCAGTTCGGAGTTGGTCTTAGACTTTAAAAGACTGTAAGTTGGGAAGGAAGCGTTTGGACTTGTAACCCAGTAGAGTTTAACTGTGCTCCAAGAATAGAGATTCTATCCAGCAATATGGGTTGTTGTATGGGTTGTGCTTGAGAGTGTTGGATTCACTACTTTCCCCTTCCTGGTAGAGACTCTTTAGTAGATGACAGCGAGTCGTAAGTGAAGGAACTGAAGTGACTGTACAGTAAAAGTGACCTTAAGTGATTGTTGAAGATATAGTGTAGTTTAAGAGTAAATGAGGAAGTAAGAATGGACGGGTGTTTTATAGGCGAGGGAATGCTGTCTCAGCAGGTATTCAGTGAGGGACAGTTTGTTCCGGTGGTGACCACTGGAGAAATGATCATGGGAATGGACAATTCCCATAACAATAACGATTCGGGTTACAACGACTCCCCACTGAACAATTGGGCTTTCAATAACTCGGTGATGGATAACAATGGTTTTAGTGATGGAAACACCAATAATAATAGTGTGGCAAACAGTATTGGCACTCAGCCGAATTGGCATCAGCAGCTTTATTCCACCATCGATCTTCATCTCCAACACCAAGCGGTGGTGTCCACAGCGTCTGGGGGGGTTTTGGTCCCCCAGTCCAGCAGTGGGTACTATCAAGTGACCCCTCAGAATGCTGGGTCTATCATGGGAACCTCACAGCGTCACCCGGGGGTCAATGAGTACAGTAGGAACCCGTATGGAAGCAATGAAAAGTATGCTCTCAACTGTTTCTCACTTAATGTGCGTAGAGCATGGCAATGAATATTTTATTACATGATTCGGGTTTTATTGGGAAGTAATTGAGAGTTTGGTAGGATTTCGAATTGTAAGCAACATGTGGTTGCATCCAGTTTAGTATTTCGTGTGTGTGTGCAGTACACTTATAATTGGGCATTGATTATATTGATAGGTGTGATATGTTTAACAACCGATAATGAAATTTGACTGGCGAGATGGCTTGCCGGTGTAATTTGATTATGTGTGTAGGTAGGGACTACTGGAAGCACATTTCATAATTGTAAAGTAATTGGTGAGTTTAACAGGAAGCTGGAAATAGTGAAAGTTTCCAGATGCAAGTTTCGGATTAGGATGAAAGTGAAGG
>JAQGAB010001671.1:0-15084 GCA_034696565.1 Isotomurus graminis
TACTATTGATTACTAGGGGGTCCATGGGTCCCTAAATTGCCAGTTTTGTGATTACGTAATATATGAATGGCCCCTAAGATGCATGGCATAACCCAAATAAAGCACAATAACACTATGAATGTGAATTATTACATTTTATCGTGTCTAGTCGACATATATTTCATATTATGATTGTTCTCCAATTGACATTGTTATTTTATGTAAAACTAGAAGTAATATTTTTTCCTGTTGAATATGGAGAAATGCATTAAGGTGAGGATTTGTTTTTAGTTGATAGACAGTTAAGCTCTTGTGAGTGAATCTGAGGTAACAGGGGGACAATAAGTACGAAAGGGTGTATTCGTACCGACATGAAGGGTATATGTAATGCATGCATCTAATTAAAAATGCAACAAGTTGCCATATTTGAATGGTAAGTAGATTTGTTCAAGAAGTGTGAAAGAGTGAAAAAAATGTAGGACCGGGACAAGAAAAGGAGTTCATTGATGGTAATTTGGATTTGATATGTATCTCTTTTGACATCGTTCATCAAACACCCATCCTTTCTAATTGTTTAGGGTAAAAGATGTGGTCGTTAATCAAAAATATTGTTAGCGAACGTGCAAAGTACAAGTCATTATAAAATATGGGTGGCTAGTTTGTTTGTTTGCTTACACAAAACGTATCTGTGTAAGTTATTTTTCTTTACTGCTCAATGCGAATGAGAAATGATTTTGTTATCGGATTCTGACTTGGGAAGTAGTGAAGAAGCTCATTGGAATTGTTCATTCATACTTCATAGATGGAATAATTCATTCAGAGAAACTTTACCTCTATTAATCTTAACATGCATTCTATGCATTTGGTGCATGTATTTTTTCAGGCTCAAAGAACGGGGGTTAATTGATTTAGAAATTCAAATTAGGTGTTTGATACATTAAGTTTATCCGTAGGTAGCTCAAACATGCACATTTCAAGCTGTGAAGATGAGGATGCAATCGCAAAGAATAAAAACAGGTGTCCATGTTACATGAACTATAATCCTGACGATTAAAAATCTCTGCTATATTAGTCGATCCACTTAGTCATGCGGGATGCAAGTGTCACGAAAAATTGGGGATTGGCACACGATCACCAGACCACTCTCCTGACTCATGACACTAAAATCAATCAAGCCCATATGCAATTTGAAGAACAATACACAAGAGTTATGTAGTCTGTCAATTATTTGGGGGGCAGCAATAATGGTCAGTGGTCAGTAGTTTTCCACTTGCTATGACTGACGTGTGAGAAGGACTTCATATCCACTTGGTTGTATGATTAATTAATACTAAATTCATGATTTTTAGAGTATCTCTTTAAATACTCGTGATACTTGTATGGAACGGCGACAGGGCTGACGAAGATCTTCCTGTGTTGAATTTGAATAGGAATGAACTTTAAAAATTCATGAAGCTTTGTATCTGCGACTTTCTTCTTTTAGAGAAATGTTTTAGCTTCTTCACAGACTTTTGACAGCTTATAAAACTCTTGAATATATTTCTTCACATGTCTCTGATCCGTTGAAATCACGACGTTTTCTCTGTTTGATACGATTCCCTGTAAATCAAGAATTCAAAGCACATTCAAAAGTGTCCAATAAATGTTAATGAATCTTTTTGTCTAAAAATGTATTCGTACATCCAAAGTCCAATTGAGTGACCCAGTCATTACAGCTTCTCCGTCGAAAATAACAAACTTATGGTGCATAAGGAATTCCTTGTCCGGTTGCGGGTACAATCCGACTTTGATACCTACGGAATAATACAAAGAAACCTTTATAAACGTCTACTATTCTTTTATTTAAAGTTCTACTCACCGTCACTCCTAAAAGCACTAGCCGTTCCTTCATGGGCCGTGATAACTTCAACAAGAAGTCCTTCATCATGTTTATGAACAAGAACCTGTTCGAGATCCCTGAGGGAGCAGTTGTAAATACAAATCTGAATGGAAATCTTGGCCTCCTTGAAGTACCACAGGAGCTGAGAAGTCTTTGAATTTGGTTGTTGGATGTGATAGTCTGGGAAGAAAATCGCAGTGTTCCAAAGTTCAGGAGGTTTCCGAAGTTCGACAGTATTGCGCCGTCTGCCGAGTTCCTTCCTGCGCCAGTGGTCTTTGACCCAGGAGTGGATAAGATACGCTGCCCCACTTCCCACGACCACTAAGCCCGTTAGGCAAACAGTTGTGCGACCCACACCCCCTTCGAAGAGGGATAGTCCTGATTCCAGAATGGAAGACATTGTGGGCAATAAACGGATGTGCGATGCGGAGAAACAATAATATTTACATTTGGGTTTGCGGGTGTTGTTGTTGGTCGGAGGAACGGGGAACGAAGAGACTCTTTCCTTTGTTTAACTAAATGACTGAAATGCGTCCAGTGGTGAGTTTTATTTTCATGCAAGTTCAACTGAAGATGGATGAGATTTTGCTGCATTGTGTTAAAAATTTGTTTTATTGTAGTGTTCATCTGTTGGTAATTGTTGAGGTGTTTTTATTGTGGAAGTTATTATTAGGGAATGTTTTATTGGCAGTGACAAATGGATGGTTACCACACCTTTAACTATCTATCGTTGCCCTTGGTGTAGGATTAGGTTTGTTAAGGATGATATTAATACTCTATGGGCTGTGTAATTTTAATGATTGAGAAAGATACAGTTGTGGCTTAATCTGGTGGAAGATCTCACCTTGATCTTGGTGAGAGAAGAGATAATTGTTCGAGTGCATGGGAAGATTAATCGGATAGTCTCTCTGGTGGTGGTGTAATTGTGTAATGTGAGATGAGGATTCGATTAAATGAAGATAAGAAAGGGTTTGAAATTAATTTAAACATTATTTAATACTGGTTTATTGAGTTGAGTGGAGAATTTCTAACGATGATTCATAGTTTATTTCGTATGGCTTGTAAAATACTGTGTAAAAATAGCTTAATCTATTAGAGTATTATGAAATAAACGTGTATATTAAGTTAAAAATGTGTGTGTCTTACAGCTGGTACTTTTAAGAACATTAATTGCTTTCGATTTTGAAGGTCCGTGTATGTAGGAATAGGTGGAGGAAGTTCGTAGTTTCTTTTGATGGTTTTTGCAGTGGATTCCTGAAGAATCTTTTCATTGATAAGGTCGTCGACAGTAAATCCAGTTTTCTCGAGCCAGCATGAGATTGTCTGTCGGAAGTCATGAACTGATTGTGTCGCATTTCCACAAACGACTTCTTCAATCGCTAAAGAATTCATCTGAATTTTGTATGAAAGCAAACTCTGGCAGACATCTTGAGGCATATCAAAAGCTTTCCAAGTGTCTTCCAGCATGGCTTTGACTTTCTGAGTCGTTCGAGCAGATGTACCGCAGAAGAATGTTAGCCTGTCGAAGAAATACTGAAGAAATTGTTGAAACGGTTGGGTGAAATGATGGAGTGGGAGGATAAGCAATGATGTTTGTGTCTTGAGAACTTTAAAGTTTCCGTAATACTGCAAGTTAATCTTTTTTGTCTGATCTTTCAACCATTTGTCAAACTTTAAGCATTGAGAGTGGTCGTGTGGTCCTATACTCGTGTTGCTGGATATAATTGAAGAAGTTTCTTCTTTTCCACACTGATCGAATTCCTTGGATGACATTGGTGGGGCTGGAATGTCGGGTCTGATGAGTTCTGGGTCCAAGGAGAACATTCGATTTCTGAACATTGCATGCTTAAAGTAGACCCTCAGTTGTTTGTATCCGTTGGGCCATCCAGCCATGTAATGTCGAGTATAGTTTGGGTTATTATTAACATCAGCTTCGTGAAACCACTGGACAATTCCATTCATCTTGTGACTACTCAAAAGCCTGGTAATTGGAAGGCTAGCAAGGCTTCCTCCTTTTAAGTCCACGTTGATTGCGTAAATAGATCCAACATGTTCGTTGCATGAGTTGACAGCATTTGGATAACAGAGGTATGTGACGATATCAAGTTTCCAAAATTGATCCACAGGAATGGGTGCTTTTTGTCCTAGATGAATCACGTCGTGCTGGACCTGCAGAGACTTCATGGATTGCCTGGATCCAGGACTTTCAAATGTGACTGCATTGACATTTGGAAAGTCCAAAGAGTTGACAGCGTAGTAAACGCTCAATTCAGCTAAAAATGCTCCCAAGGAATGTCCTGTGAAAGATATTGTGTAGTCTGGTTTGTGAACGCGAATCTGATGGACAATTAGGTCGACAAGAAGGAAAGCGTCTTCCTTCTGAGCAGAATATTTGTTGAGCAATACTCCATGATAATCTTCGTATAAATCCAAAATTCCAGTGGTTCCTTTATGAGCAATTACAAATTGCTTGGATGTATCGCAACGGTAAACTGCTCCGAAGTACCCGGAAGGATTTTCTTTTGCAAGGACAACTTGCCATCCTCGGTACAAAGTGATAAAGTTTGTATTTGCAATGGGCCTTGCTTTGCCTGCAGAGTAAACGTGTTGACTGAGCAAGGCATATTCGTGGTCACTTGGTCGAAGGTCTGCTCTTATTCTGCTGGTGCTCATTTCACTTTCTCTTCTTAAAGAGATTCCAGAACTTGTTCTTAATCATAACAAATTAAAACTGTCATCATATGACAAATGAACATTCCTTATATAATTGTTTGGAACTCATTAAGTCTAGTGTATTTTTACGGGGTTTTTTCTCACCACCAGTTGAGTTGAACCTGAATGGTTACTACTTACTACTGTAATTACTCGCTACAATCCCGTCACTCACCACCATTTGCGTCACAGTTTGCGTAGTGCGTGTGAGTGTGACTGTGAGCAATTTCCAAATAGTTGTCAGATAAAAGCACGACTCAGACTAACGACGAGACTCGAAAGATTCATGCGTAATTGGAGTCAAAGAAGGTGAGTACATGGAAATTCCAAGATTGGTTTCCAAAAGTTTGCAAACGTTATTAGTCATCTCCTCCAACTAAGCAAAATAATAAAAATGCCTCAAGTGGTGTTTACAATTTTAGAATGTGTTTTCTCATTTCAATAATCAATTATTTAATCCACAATGTTTACAAGGAAGTGTTACTTCTTACGTATGAAATTTTAAAATAGATATGGGTATTTAACTAACTTAGAGTAATGGAAATGTGTTCATCTACGAGCCACTGCACTTTCAAATGCTTGCGGTCTTTCATACAGATTTATCAATCTGAAGGATCCAATTTTATGTAGAAATTTTTCGGAGACTAGTTCGCTCACAGTGTACCCAGTTTTTGCCAACCAAACTGATATTTTCTGACGAAATTTATGAGCGCTTTCCTCCTGTTGACCGCAAATCACTTCCTGGATGTCAATAGAATTCACTCGGATTTCATAAGACATAAGACTGCTGGACACATCCTTTGGAAGCCCCATCTTTTCCCATGCTGATTTAAAAATGTGGTTAGCTCCAGTCTCTGCGGTTTGTTTGGAATTTTTCCTCAGCAGCCCAACTTCCTCGGATAGTTTTGTACGCTTTAAGAAAAAGTCTTGGAGGAAACGTTGCATAGGAAAAGAAAAATGGTGAAGAGGAAGAATATGAAATGAACTGTCGACTTCTAAAACTTTAAAGTTTCCATAAAACTTGAGAGTGATTTTCTTTTGTTGTTCGGTGAACCAATTGTCGAATTCTAGGCATTTTGTGTGATCATGCGTCAGATTAGGAGATGATTTGTGTATCAAAGAGGAGTTGGTTTTGCATAGAAAATTCTCTTCAGTGGAACCTGGTGGAGGTTGAATTTCTGATAAGAGTAAATCTTTCTTGATGAAATAGAGTTTGTTCTTAAAAACAGCGTGTTTGTAGAATATCTTTAATTGCTTGCATCCCTTGGGCCAGTTTTCCATGTAGAGCCTTTGTTTCACAGGGTTTTTGTGAATACAAGCTTCCTCAAACCACTTGACGATTCCAAGCATCCTGTGGCTACTTAGAAGTCTTATTCCAGGCAAAGATGCAAACATTCCTCCATGGACAGGTACATTGATTGCATAAACTGTTCCGACGTGGTCATTGCATGCATTTACAGCGTTGGGGTAGCAAAGATAGGACACTATATCGAGTTTTCGGTACCAATCAATTTCCAACGGTGCCGATTGTTTGTCATCTGATGTAAGATGCCAATTAAGTAGTTGCATAGATTGCTTCGTTCCCGGACTGTCAAAGGAAACTGCACTTGTGCCTTCATAATATAGAATGGTTTTAGCGTAGAATACACACATTTCTGCTAAGAATCCTCCAAGAGAATGACCGGTAAAGGAGAGAGTGTAGTTCCAATATTGTGAGTTTTCATCTCGTATCTGATCGACGACATAGTCCACGAGTCGGAAAGCTTCTTCCTTTTGGGATGAATATTTGTTAAGGAATATCCCTTTAAGGTCTTCGAATAAATCGTACAAGTCGTTGGTTCCTCGATGAGCGATGGCAATCTGCTTGGTACTGTCACAGCGAAAGACAACTCCAAAGTATCCAGATTCGCTTTCCCGATCCCAAACGTGCATGATGAACCATTTGCGATATTTTGTTTCAAACTGTTTGCCCTCGGTTAACTTGGCAAGCCCAGTGTTGTAGGCACTTTTACTTATCAATGCATATTCAAAGTCCGTAGGTCGGTAATCTGGAGTTATTTGATTCGAGCGATTCATAGTTAAATGTTTCTTCCGGTACTTGTGAATGACTTGTAGTGTTTGTGGTATCCAAAATAATAATGATAAGTACTCAAGATTTTCATGTCATTTAAATGCCGAGTTTGTTACTCAACTTCCGTAAACCGCATTATTCTCTAGATAAAATAACCACTTACTTCACGAAAGTTTGTGTAACGTGCATATAAAAATCACTGTGTGTAATGTACAGGAAACTTAATAAACCACATTGTGCGAGGTAGACTGGGAAAGTTGACGTTCAATGCATTATGTTTACTTCCAAAAATTGTTAGTGCAGCTACCAGGAAATTTCCCCTTTTACACAAAACTGCATAGGTTGCAATTGCGAATTAATCACTACCACCGTAAACGACGATCTTGACCCAAATTTACCTTCCTGCTGACACTTAATCATATCTGCCATTGACCTGGAACTAAAGTGTGACGGGAACTCTACACTGGATCAAACACTTGAGTAAATTAAACTTGACAGAAATAAATTGGACACTCATAGGAATTAATGAATTACGTGATCGGATTCACGTACTTGCGGATCATATGAACTAGAACTATGATTTGGCATTATTAATCATGATGAATTTCGACATGAGCAATGCGGTATGGACCCGAACATTACTTAGGTAATACATGATAAGTAACGCTTGCTTGAATGCACAAAAACTCTCTTAGATGTTCTGAATAAACTGATACTGGAGATGATAAATATATTATTATCCAGTCAACCTTGTATTTTTGGGCGGATCGAGGTTGATAGCATCACTGGAAGTGTAGAAAAATTACTAAAAGAGCATCATGAGAGCTTGAGTGACTAATAATTGTCCTGTCATGAGAAAAACTCTACTCTGTGGATTTATACGAAGATTTTGGGATGGGACATCTAGCAGGTATTTTTTTGTTGCTCGTAATTGGGCATCAATCTTCTCACACCTATTTAATGAACAAAAGTGGTTTAGTTAGAGAGAGGTCCATGTAATGCAAAAAATGATTATTGTGATCCTAATGCTGGTTGCATAAGATCAATCTGATTGATTATGCAAGAAACTCGCTGCTAAATACGGCAGTATTTGTCAGTTGCACGTGTCGATCTGGGATCGAATTGATTGATCAGGAGCTACAGAATAATTACCTTATTGTCAGATAGAAAAGTGAATAATTGTTGTTCTGCGTGTTCTTCTTCACGTAAAAACATGACGTTAGACAATTCATTGAAAGAAAAGGAAGTGTTTCTACAAGAGATCAAGAAGACAGCTGTCATTGTAAGCTGATTTAATGCGTTTTCCGAATTTTAATGTGAAGGTTTAGTGAATTTTTTCTGTTTGGTTCAGGTTGAAGATGTTCCTGGTGCAATGGAAGAAAAGAAGCGAGATCGGGACGAGTGGTCCAGTCCCATAGAGTTCTTATTCTCCTGCTTATCCTTATCAGTAGGGCTTGGAAATCTATGGAGGTGGAAAATTAATAATGCATTTAAGTAATTATTTATTGTACTAAACTACTTGTGTGATATTATTTTCATTAGGTTCCCATTCACAGCGTACAAAAACGGGGGAGGATGTTTTTTAATTCCGTATTTGATAGTGTTATTTTTCATTGGAAAGCCCATTTACTTTATGGAACTCAGTATGGGTCAGTTCTCATCGTATGGGCAGGTGAAAGCGTGGAAAGCCGTGCCATTGCTGCAAGGTGACGGAAAAATCATTTTTAGTTCATGTTTAGATGTCGTCTCAAATTACTTTATATTCAGGAGTGGGATATGGAGAGTTAATAGCGTCTATTTGTGGTGGTTCGTATTACTGTGCAATTATGGCTATCACTCTGTATTACCTGATTAATTCGTTCCACTCTGTTCTGCCCTGGACTTATTGTCACTTGCTCAATGCTACCAAAATTGACGAACCAAACCTTAAGGATTGCGGAACTTCTAATGAAAGCCTTCCGGAGCTTTATTTCAAGTACGAAGTTTACATGAACGATCAGCTATAAATGAAACTACGAATTTTCCGTCGTTCCGGCTAAGGTTTTACGTTTTTCTTTTAAAAGGCATGAAGTGGCAAAGGAAGCGAACAATATTGACAACGGATTGGGAGTTCCCGATTTACACCTTTCACTTTGTCTGCTAGGAGTGTGGTTCCTGATCTTCTTAACACTTATTCGAGGAATAAAAAGTTCGGGAAAAGTGTCTTACTTCACAGCACTGTTTCCATACGCAGTTTTACTCATCCTCCTTGTTAGAGGACTTACATTACCTGGATCATGGAATGGGATCCGGTACTTCATTGAACCACAGTGGGAATCTATTCTTAACTTAAATGTGATAAAATATTCAATGAGTAATCGTATTAATTCCATAATTTTTCAAAAGACCAAACAAAATGTAAAAATTCCAGGTGTGGTATGCAGCTGTAACGCAGTGCTTCTTTTCCCTGTCAACAGGATTTGGTGCCACAATAATGAATGCCTCATACAATTCATTTTCCCACAACGTTCATAGGTATGGAGGAAGTGCATGACATAATCCAATCCAATAATCCAATTCTACCGGGCATGAATTTTCAATATGATGAGTCTATAGTTCTGCAAATGTTACAGAGACGCAATGATCATAACTTTGATGGACACGTTCACAAGTCTCCTGGCAGGCTTTACTATTTTTGCAACATTGGGAAATCTCGCTTATGAGTTGGATGTGGATATTTCTGAAGTTACCAAAAGTGGTCCTGGCCTTGCTTTTATGTCTTACCCTGAAGCTCTGGCCAAGTTTTCCTTTGCACCGCAAGTAATTTTCCTAATAATTGCATTTTTGTAGAAGAAAGATAACATGAATGGAATTATTTTTCAGTTATTTTCCGTGTTGTTCTTTATGATGCTCCTAACTTTGGGTATCGGAACTGCCACTGCAATGGCTAATGGAGCAGTCACAGTGGTTTGTGATCAATTTCCATCCCTTAATAGGCTCCTTGTAACTTCTGTCGTGTGCACTTCCATGTTCTTTCTTGGCCTGATATACGTGACTCCGGTAAGCATTGCGGTTACCATCAGCATTAGCCGCGTTTCCTTGTTTTTTTTGCTCCAATTAAACAGTTTACTGTATGTTTTTAATGGCAGGGAGGTCAGTACATGATAACTCTTGTTGATAACTTCGGGGCTGGATTTGTGATTTACGTAATGGTAACTCTGGAAGTAATTGGTATATCGTGGATCTACGGGTTATCCAATTTCTGTCAGGATATTGAATTCATGCTTAACATAAAGATTGGATGGTACTGGAGACTATGCTGGGGCTTTATTGTTCCAGTTAGTCTCATATCTATATTTGTTTACACATTTGCTAATTACACAACTCTTACTCATAACGGACAGGAGTTTCCCAGAGCTGCTTTAGGTAATTACACAATAAAACCTGAAGCATGAATAATTCATGCACGCTTAATAATCACAGAGATGCGTTATGTGCAATTACGGTGGTTGTTTGTGTGTGTAGTTTGCGGCTGGATTCTGTCTGGAATTGCACTTTCTGCCGTGCCTATTTGTGCACTTCAGGTTATCCTGAGAAAAAAGGGATGCTCTTTATACACGGTAGTGAATCTATAAGACACGCTAACGTGCAGAAGATTAATTTCCATTATTCATTGCAGAAATTAGTGGCAGCAATTCAGCCATCTAAAGACTGGGGGCCTCTGGACAATCAAATTCGGCGTGAATGGATTAGCTATAAGACCAGAGAAGATCCAAGAGTAACTGATAATTGACGTAGGTTATACTTGTATAATTATTCATTAATACTCTTTCACAGGTGACAGGGTCACATGTCATTAAATAAATGCAATTATACAGTGAAACTACGCGTTTAACTTTTTTGTGTGGAGTTGCTTGTGTGTATGAATACACTATCACTCAATCTCTCTAGATTTGGCGACTGATTTATTACCTTCAGTTTTCCTTTTATTATGTACAGACATTTGATAAGATGTACCGAATGTTGTATTTAGTATTAACATCATCAGTATTTATCATAAACAGCCTACCACTGCCTACTGCTCTGTGCCCACCAAACCGATGGTATTATTGTTATGATGGTTCTATGATGATGATGATGCTGTGTGGATAAGAAAGAGCTTTTTATTGTTTGAAGAGAGATAACAACCTCCACCTCCACTCCAAGCAGAAGCTTAAAAGTTTGTGTATTGTGTGGTAAAATATTCAGGCTTGGCTTGGGTTGAGCTTTACTGTTACTTCACAAAGGGTCAGACCCTTGAAATCCATACAATTAGAGGATAGCTGGATGGTAACGTAGTTTTCCACAGAAATATGAGTAACCCCTGGGACTTAGGGAAACGTACTATGAATAAGAACAAGAAAAATGTAGGAAGGATCAAGACATCGTCTACACCCCAAATACTAAGACATCAAGATTCTTTCAAATCAGTTACGTTTGGTCCTTCGCCTACGAATTCCAAGAAGAAACTTCCGTGTCAAGAGTTCATGGACACCTGCGAAATCAGGTTAGTAAGTTGCAAAAAAACAGCATCTTTAACATTTTATATAATTTGGTTTTTGGTTTAAATAGAATCAGTGACTGTACAATTTTGTACAAACTGAAGCATATAGAAACTCAAGCAAGCAAATCAAGGCGCAGGAAAATTGGTAAATCCATGGGATTCACATTTCCATCATTAAGAAGTGTGTATCAAGACGGTAAACCAGAATCAGGATTGTGAGTTTTCCTTTTTATCCACTTAAAATATAATTAAAGTATGAATTAAATTACAATTTTATAATAAAAAAGAATGGTTGTTCCAGGTTCAGTAACTGCATATTCAATCCTTCTGATCGAACGATTTTACACGAGCACATAAAGAACCTGGAGACACCGAAGATACGGTAAGGGAGTTATGTTAAGCTAGTCAATGATGAATTTGGAATTTGCATTATATATTTTTTTATTGTATATGTGTAGATTTGTGAACTGCAAGTTTCTTCGTCGTAAGAAAGCTCTAATGAAGGAAAAATTACAGCACTTTTGGCGCTGGCAAACCGGGGCTCTCATCAAGTTTTCGTGTGAAACAGAAAGTAAACAGAATATTTATTGTGTAATGTTTGCATTTGGTTGTTTCTGAACTTCTTGGAATTGTTTTGTGTAGAAAACATCGAAATATCCAAACAGACTATATGGCTGAATGACATGCCTCCATCACTTGAGTATGTGATAGAAAAGCTGAATCAGTAATTTCCATTAGTACATAAGTATGAACTGGATTAGTCAAGAAGACCCGAAGCTGAAACAATTCCTACTGCCAAAGTGGTTACGATTCTCGAGTGTCCTTTAGAATCAACTGATTAACGGTGGTACGAGAGGATAACTAAAATGAAGTATTTGCGAAGGAAATATAGATTAATCGTATTTAGTTTTAAACATTATTTAGCTAATGATTTGCTTATTGCCCTATGACCTTTATGATTGGTTGGAGCGTTGACTGTGCTTGCGTGACGAAATGCAAATAACAGTCAGTGGCAGTCCCCGCTACTTCTGTATTGAATCCTTTAATAAATTAAACATGTCGTGATCAAATATGCTATCTTGAATCATTTAACACCGTATTATTTAATATTCACTGCGACTCATCGAACTAATTCATTGATTGAACTAACCTACTTCTGTGTATCTCAATTAAACGCAGTTTGGCAAAGCATTCGAAACGATCAACCGTACGTACGAGCAAACCTTTAACCTTTGCTGCTATTGTGGGATATCAACTACAACCCTCGCCTGTCCCGATAAACGCGCATTTCAGATATGATAATCATCTTGTCAATTACTCGTATTGTTTATGAAAATTCAAATCTGATTGTAACTACACGCGAGTATACAGAAGAGAGTTTTACAAAAAATGACAAGGTTGAAAAGTGTAAAGTGATTAAATACCTTTCTCATCGTGATAACCGTGTCCTCCCACTCATTATATTGTCTGTATTACATAATTGTATCACGAAAAGAAGGTGTCCAAACACTTCATGATATCCGTGGCCATTCAGTAATGTACAGTAGCGTATAATTCCCATAATTCAGTTGAATCGTTAAAATTAAACGGAAGTCTCACAATGCCCTCAAACTCAGCTTACCTGCGGTTAGCTGCTGGAAGGCTTAAGATTATTTCTATTGTAAGCTTATTCTATTGAAAATATAATTGCTTGCCTTGTAAGCTCTAAATGTTATTATATTTTATTTCTTTGACAAATAGGTTTTGGTGATTCCAGTAGTTCCGCTGTCATTCTTTGCTGTGTTGGGATCCGAGTATTTCAGCAAACGTGACGATCATAAGTTTATTGGGGAAGAGGTTAATTTGTGGAGAGAATTTTTGCTCCCTGCAATAAGTGCTGTGTGTTTAATAGCCTCTGTAATCAATCTACTCATCCATATTTCCAGTGTCAAAATATACTGGAATATTAAAACAGCGTATGCGGTAAGGGTTACTCCGATTTTTGTCTTTAATTGTAAGACACATGATTAGATTGGCCGTAACTCTGGATTACTTTCACCACAGGATTTCCTGTACCATGCAATTAGCTCCGTATTCCTCATGGTTTCAGGTGTTATGTTAGTTGTTGGAGCTGTCAAGCTGTTTGACATTAATTGTAAAACAGACTTCGGTTGCCAGCATTTCGAACTTAAATTAGGAGCTGGGGTAAGTTACACTATTACAAAGAATGAAAATGTTGTCAATTCATAAAGCAAACTTATCAATAAGTGTATCTTTTAGTTTCTCGGATCGATTGCCGGACTTATGTATGGGGTGGTTGGAGTTATTGTACTCACGAATCGTAGAGATGTAGAGAGAGACCCATTAATGGAGCTTGACGATTCTGAGCAGCAAGATCCAAAGCGAAGTTCTCCCTAAGAAAAACAACGCCAACAAAAGTACATCATTGCATGCTAACAGTGTTGTATCAAAATTAATTAAAATTCAGGAAAATATTACATGATTCAGTACAAACAAAATAAATCCATGAAGCTAATATACTTTAATGAAGTTCACGTGTATGTTTACTCATGCAGTACTTGTAACAATACTGCTGGCAACTGGATTATAGTCTTCTCAAATATAAACATGTAGAGGAAAAGATCCTCATTGATAAAAGCATATGAAACCTGTGTATGTAGAGTAGGTTCAGTTTATTTGAGGTAGCATTTTCTAGAAGCCAGAAGGAGGAAACTGCATCAATCATTCGTTTCAAACCAATCTTTTCATACACATCGATTATATGACGCTGCAATGCGTAATCAAGAATGCATATCACCCGATATCGAGATGAATGAACTTACATCTTCTAGGGTTTTGGTCATAAGTGACAAATATTCGTCGGCTGTTCGTATGACCGAAGCATTTTCTAGAAGCCAGAAGAAGGAAACTGCATCTATCATTCACTTCAAACCAATCTTTTCATACACATCGATTATATGACGTTGCAATGCGTAATCAAGAATGCATATCACCCGATATCGAGATGAATGAACTTATATCTTCTAGGGTTTTGGTCATAAGTGACAAATATTCGTCGGCTGTTCGTATGACCGATTGTAAAGAACCAATTGATGTAAAGATCAACACTTTATAAGGCATAAGTTGTGACGCGTGAGATTACTTTCTCCGAATCGATTGGAATTCTGGAATGGCCAGATCCATTTTTTAAGAATTTTGGATGACAAATTGTTCCCTAGCTCAGATAAGGGAATTTGATTTTATATAAAACAGAGATGGCTTAACATTGTTTCCTCATTCAAATCTGGGAATATCCAACGAGCCCAACACTTCATTCATAAATTCCTAATATTTGTTAAGACTTGTTTAAGCATTCTACTGTCACTGTCTAGTTCGCATCAATATTTGTAGTAATGACCTTCCGGTCTTCTGGTGTAGAGAGAGAGTAAAGGTAACTAGACCACTTTAAAATCTACGCTGTAATGTTTAATAACAAACGATAAGAAGTCGCCAGGTCAAATACGGAACCTTTATGTTTGCTCGGAAGTATTTATTTGCTTAGATATTTGCGTATTTGTACCAAGTTTCAGTATAAAATGCTGTGAATTTTCAGGAATCAAGTATCATTGCCGAATTCACTTGTTCATCAGAACTTTCCGCTACAAACTGCCAGAAACTTAACAACCGATTCCGGTTACTTCTTTCAACTGTTCAGTTTCTATCGTGGATGTATCCACTGCTGTACCTCAATAATGATACGCTTCACCATAAACCTTTTTATCTTTGTTATCACTCTGTCCGAGTCAAATGGTGAGAATTGGAGTTTACATAATGGGCCTTCACTTGAAAGAAATTATCTGATTGTCCCGTATTGATTGCAGGTGCTCCCAAAAGCGTCCCAAAGAAGTGGCTGAAACAAGAAGGTGACTTCTCAGGCTTCGT